>JASVEL010001642.1:0-184299 GCA_032618575.1 Nicotiana noctiflora
AATTGTTTATCAAGCAATCTGGAATATCAAAGGAGCTATCTCGAAACTTATACCAACTTGGGACAACCAACATCTTTGGCCATCTCTCTGTCAGAGAATCGAAAGATTGAAACCAATTCAAAGCTGGAATTAGTTGTTTGGTCGACGCCAAACTAGGGAAGTATCAAAGTTAATAGCGACGGTAGCTACATCAGAAAAAGAAACAAAGCTGGAATAAGAGGTATCATAAGAAATAGCCATGGAAACCTAATCATGGAATTCTCAATGACAGTTCAGTGTGATCTCTTGCTGCTGAGTTTGGAATAAAATGGTGCAATCTACATGTAACGACTCGACTGGTCGTTTTGCTTTTTAGAACCTCGCCCGCCTAAGTAAAAGTTCCCGCGCTTGCTTTAACTAATTTACGACCTACAGATATGATTGGTTCGAGACTTGGAAGAGTTTGGGTTGGAATAGGCTCATTTGATTCCTTAAGATTTCTTAAAAGGCTAAATTTGTCTTTGGTCAACATTTTTAGCAAATGGAGCTGAATTTGTGTTTTGATGGTCCCGGTACAAGTCCAATATAACATTTAAGACTTTCCCACAAAAGTTTGTGTCAATTCGAGTAGTATAAGTATGTTTGGGCACGCTAGAGGCGAATTGAAGAACTTGAAGTTCATAAGTTTGATTCAATTGGTTATAGGGGTTGGTTATTAGATTTTCATTGTTTCGGGCATTGCGAAGGTTCGGGAGGGTCCATTTCATGATTTTAGACTTGTCAGTATGTTCGGGCGGGGTCCGGAGCCTCGAGCGTCAATTGGGCGAGGCTCGATTGAAGTTGGAAAATTTGGGATGAGCTGAAGCTTCAGGTACTGTCAGAACCACACCTA
Source organism: Nicotiana noctiflora (assembly GCA_032618575.1). Lineage (NCBI taxonomy): Eukaryota > Viridiplantae > Streptophyta > Magnoliopsida > Solanales > Solanaceae > Nicotiana > Nicotiana noctiflora. The sequence continues at coordinate 872 of JASVEL010001642.1, forward strand.
TGGTTGTTCAACCATAGGTGCGATACCGCAATAGCAGTTGTCCTCTCGCAAATACGGCCAAGTTAAGCCAAGCCAAAGCTGCAGAAGCGGCTCCTTAGCTGCAGAAGCGGTCCAAGCCCGCTTGGACAATTCCGCATATGCGGCCTCCCTCACGTAGAAGTAGGACCGCAGATGCTGTCCCCTGATCGCAAATGCGAATATCACTGAAGCAGTGAGCTTTATTTAATACGGGCTCCAGTCATTTTTGCCCATTTTTCACTCATGTGTTGGGCGATTTCGGAGCTCTTGAGAGGAGTTTCCCACCTAGCATCTTGAGGTAAGTTCATCCCCGTTAATTCTAAGTTTAATACATGAGTTTTGGGTATATTAACACATAAATATTAGAAAATATCAAGGGATTAGAGCAAAACCTAGGGTTTTCATAAAACATAGACTTAACCATGAAATTGGTTACGAAATGCATTAGAAATCACATATTATTCATCCTTAGGCTACAAAGAACAACTTTCTTCGAAATGTTTTGGAATTCGGGAACGTGCTCCCGGGTTTGGATTTTAGGAGTACTTGTGTTTAAGGTTGGAAATTTGCTTATATAGTTAGAATGTAGTGTTGTGAGCATGTATTGACTAATTCCTGCCTCGTTTATCTAGTTTTGGATCGTTCAGATCCAAATTTGAGAGTTTGAGCTTGTTCTTGGTATTGGAAGTACACTTTGGAGCGAGGTGAGTCTCATATTAACCTTGTAAGAGGGAATTGTCCCCATAGGTGATATAATCAAATAATTTGCGATTAAATACGGGGGCTACGTATGCACTAGGTGACGAGAGTCCGTGTGTAGCTATTATTATTCTAAGTCCGAGTAGTCTAGGACCTAAAAGCATGCTTTATGTGATATTCCTAAAACTTTACGTTTAATATGGATTTTCTAAAACATATTGATTATGCTAAATGGGATTAATAAACAGAACATTATCTTTTTTGGTCCTTTTAAAGAGAAGTTGATATTTCTGAGAGTATGCGCCCCAGAAATGTATTCTTGTCTGCTTGTTATTGTGTTTAATTATATTTGACCGCGTCGCATGTCTGATTCACGAGCGGGGTAATAGATGCATCTATGATTCATGACGTTCAATGCTCGACAGTGTACAATTTACTTTTATGTTGGATCAGGCCGTACGACCTCGGCACTACTTGCGCATGCTTTTACTTAGTATTTTTGTGTGGATTGAACTTTGTTTTATGCCTGAAATGTAAATGTCCAACTGTAAAATTATCTAGAAAAGGACTGATTATTTCTTGCTATAAATTGTTAATTTTATTGTATTATCCATGCTTAGTATAATTCTTTCTCATATTATTTGACCCTAGTAAGTGTCAAGTCGACATCTCGTCTATATTTCTTCGAGATTAGACAGGATATTTACTGGGTAAATATTATTTATGTACCCATTCTACACTTCTGCACTTAATTGTACAGGACTTGAGGCAGGTACATCTAGCTATCAGTTTGGTGTGCATCCTGATAATATTCCAAGACTTCCGCGGTGAGCTGCTCCCTTCATGTGCCGTTCAACGACTTGATGGAGTCTCTGTTTATTGTTTTGATGTTTATCCTATTTCGGGTTGTAGGATAGATTTATTCTTTTGTATATTCTACTAGTTTCCCCCCACAACTTGTGACACCAGGTCTTTTTACACACATTTGTAGACTAATCTTTTGGGAATTGTATAATTATTTTTGGTATGGTTGTTACTTGTTTTACCTTTAACTTAGAAGTTGATGCAGTTATTTTAGTAATGGTAAAATGAGAACATATTTATATTTCCACGTTGGCTTGCCCGACAATGGTGTTGGGGGCCATCATGACCTATAATGGAAATGGATCGTGACAACAAGGTATCAAAACACTAAGTTCACGTAGGTGTCACAAGTCATGGGAAAACCTAATAGAGCCTTGCGGATCGATATAAAGACGTCCATATTTATCTTAAAGAGGTTATATGATGTTAGAAAAACTACTCTTCATTCATTTCCCATTGCGCGGTGGTTTGTATTCTAAATTTCCCTCTTCTATTCTATTACAAATGGTAAGGACACGCACGATTGATGTTCCAAATCAGGAAGGAGCTGCTCGAGGTAGCGAATGAGGGTGCCCCAGAGGTGTTCCAATAGCACCACCAACAAATTCTGCAGGAAAACCTATCATTGAGAAGCAGGGCGAGGTGCTTGTAACTGAGCCTACCCTGCAGACTTTATGACAGCATCGGGTTTCCAGGAGATCATGGGCCGTATGATGCAGTCATCGATTCCATGACTCAGGTTGGTTTATTTCCAGGAGATCCAACTACATCACAGGCAGGAGAGGGAGTACACACCAGTGCTACTCAAGCTCCTGGTTATGCAGCTGCAGTGTATCAGACTCCAGGTGCACTACTCGCAGATGGGGACCAACCAGGTGCTGCAGTGGCGCCCTAGCCCAAACCCATTGCAAAAGGCAACCCACATAAGTTGTTAGATAGATTGACTAGACTTCACCCTCATGTCTTCGGGGGTGAGCGTCATGAGGATGTCCAGGATTTCATTGATAGATGCAAGGATAGACTGCACAACATGGGAATATTGAAGTCGCATGGGGTTGACTTTACTACTTTGTAGCTAGAGGGCAGGGCCCGTATATGGTGGCAGTCCTATGTTCTTGGCAGGATAGCAGGTTCTACTCTCATCACTTGGAGCTAGTTCACATAGTTATTCCTGTACATGTATATTCCACCCTCTGAGAGGGAAGTGCTACAACATCAGTTCGAGCAGTTAGAGCAAGGTCAGATGTAAGTGACACAAGTTGAGGTGAGGTTTTCTGAGTTATCCCGCCATGTATTGATGATACTTCCTACTGATGCAGAGAGAGTGCAGAGATTTGTGTTGGGGCTGCACCCGGTATTCGAGTTAGCATTTCTCGAGAGGTGGAGATGGGTACTGAGTATTAGTTAGTGGTAGATATTGCTCGCAGGATTGAAGGTTCTCACCGGAGGGGTAGAGAACATATATGGCAGGACAAGAGGGCCCGATTTTCTAGAGAGTTCAGAGGTGCCCCAACTAGGGGTAGGGGTCACTTCGGGAGGGCTCAACCCAGCAGGCCCCTATATTAAACACCACCACCACCACATCCCCAAGGTGCTCTAGTGAGGCCTTATTTCAGTTTGATGCCGAAGAGTTCTTACCGTCCACCATCTATTTAAGGTTCCTCCGGTGGGTATTTTAGTCATCAGGGTTCTTCCAGTGCTTACTTCAGTGCCATGCCAGAGAGTTCATATCGCCCACCAGCCATTTAAGGTTCTTGTAGTGGATATCTAGGTAAGCATGATCAGACTTCAGGGCAACAGGCTATGGTGCCAAGAGGGTGCCACGAGTGTAGAGATCCAGCTCATTTGAAAAGGATCTACCCTTAACTTCGGGGTAAGGTAGTACAGCAGGGACAACAACCCATGATTCTAGCACCAGTTGCTCACCCTCCTAGAGGCGGGGGACAGATGGGTGGAGGCCATCCTAGAGGTGGAGGCCAGTCAGGGAGAGGTGAGACAGCTAATGCTCAATCAGGTGGAGCCCATCCAGCCGACGCTCCAGTCAGATTCTATGCCCTTCCGGCTAGCCAGATGCGTTGGCCTCAAATGCTGTCATCACAAGTATTATCTCCGTCTGTGGAAAAGATACTTTGGTATTATTTGATCCAGGGTCTACCTATTCATATGTATCGTCATTCTTTGCTCGTTTCCTGGTTATTTCTTCTGAGCCTTTGGGAACTTCTATTCGTGTGTCCACTCATGAGGGCAATTATGTGGTTGTGGATCAAATCTACAGGTTATTTATGGTCACATTATGTGGTTTTAAGACTAGAGTGGATCTTCTATTGCTTGATATGATTGACTTTAAGATCATCTTGGGCATGGATTGGTTATCTACATATCACTCAATCCTAGATTGCTATGCTAAGACTGTTACATTAGGAATGCCAGGGTTGTCGAGGTTAGAGTGGAAGGGTTCCACAGTTGATATATCTAGTCAGGTTATCTCTTTCATGAAGACTAGGCATATGGTCGAGAATGGGTATTTGGATTAGCTAGCTTATGTTTGGAATACCACAACAGAGTCTCCAACAATTGATTCAGTTCCAGTAGTCGGGAGTTCGCTGATATGTTTCCTTCTGATCTTCTTGGCATGCCACCAGATTATGACATTGATTTCTATATTGATTTGGCTCTAGTAACCCATCCTATATCTATTCCACCATACCCTATGGCATTAAAAAAGTTGAAAGAGTTGACGAAGTATCTTTAGGAGTTGTTATCAAATGGGTTTGTTAGACTGAGTGTGTCCCCTTGGGGTGCACCAGTGTTGTTCGTAAAGAAGAACGATAGGACTATACGGATGTGCATTGATTACCGCTAATTGAACAAAGTGACCATCAAGAATAAGTATCTGTTACCTCATATCGATGATTTGTTTGACCAGTTGAATGGAGCTAGGGTGTTCTCTATGATCGACTTGAGGTCAGGGTATCATCAGTTGAAGATCTGGGAGTCAGATGTTCCGGACACTACATTCTAGACTAGATACGGCCATTATGAGTTTCTGGTGATGTCCTTTGGCTTGACTAATACCCCAGAACTATTCATGGACTTGACGAACAGGGTGTTCAGACCTTATATTGATTCCTTCATCATCGTCTTCATCGACGGCATTTTGATATACTCACGTAGCCTGGGGGAGCACGAGCAATATTTGAAAGTATTGCTTCATACCTTGCAAGAGCAAAAACTATATGTTAAGTTCTCCAAGTGCGAGTTTTGGCTAGAGTTAGTGACATTCTTGGGGCATGTTTGTTATGAGAGGGTATTAAGGTGGATCCCAAGAAGATTGAGGTAGTTCAGAGTTGGTCACCGAGATTATGAGTTTCCTTGGGTTAGTAGGTTATTATAGATGATTCGTGGAAGGTTTTTCATCTATTTCATCACCCCTGACTAGATTGACCTAGAAGAGGGCTCCTTTCCGTTGGTCCAATGATTGCGAGACGAGCTTTCAGAAGCTAAAGACAGCTTTGACTTTAGCACCAGTTCTTGTGTTGCCTTCTGGTTCAGGGATGTGTACGGTATATTACGATGCCTTACACATTGTCTTGGGTTGTTTATTGATGCAGGATGGGCGAGTTACTGCATATGATTCGTATCAGCTGAAGATTCGTGAGAAGAATTATCCTATGCATGATTTGGAGTTGGTCACGATTGTTCATGCTCTTAAGATACGGAGGCATTACCTGTATGGGGTGTCATATAAGGTTTATACTAATCATCACAACTTACATCATTTGTTCAAGAAGAGGGATCTTAATTTGAGGCAGCGCAGGTGGCTTGAGTTACTGAAGGATTATGATATCACCATTATTTATCATTCGGGCAAGGAAAATATAGTCCCGGATGCCATAAGTAGGAAGGCAGAGAGTATGGGTAGCTTGGAATTCGTTCTAACAGAGGAGAGGACACAAGCTTTGGACATTCAGTCTTAGGCTAACAGACTTGTGAAGTTTGATATTTTAGAGCCTAACCGAGTTCTTGCATGTGTGGTTGCTCAGTCTTCCTCATTGGGCCAGATCAAGGCCCGACAACTTGATGATCCACATTTGGTAGTTCTTAGAGAGACGGTGATTCCAGTAGTGTCAAGGAGGTTTCTATTTGTGAGAATGGTGTTTTGCATCTCCAGGGTCGCCTATGTGTTCCTAATGTTGAAGGTCTGAGGGAGAGGATACTATAGTAGGCACACAGTTCGTGGTATTCCATTTATCCGGGTGCGACAAAGATGTATCATGACTTGAGGCAACATTATTGGTGGCCGAGGATGAAGAAAGACATAGTAGAGTATGTTGCTAGGTGTTTAAATTGCCAGCAGGTCAAATATAAACACTAGAGGCTGAGTGGCCTACTTCAGCAGATGCTTATACCAGAGTGTAAGTGGGAGCGCATTACTACAAACTTCATAGTTGAGTTTCCCTGAACTTTGTGGAAGTTTGATGCAGTGTGGGTCATTGTTGACAGGTTGACCAAGTCGACACACTTTATTTCGGTTGTGACTACTTACACTTCAGAGATATTGGCTCAGACTTACATTCAGGAGATAGTCAGGTTGCATGGTGTGCCTGTTTGTATCGTATCAGATAGAGGCCCTTTGTTCACTTCCTATTTCTGGAGAGCCATTCAGAGTGAGTTGGGGACCTGTGTTGAGCTTGGTACAACATTCCATCCTCAGACGATGGGCAGTCAGAGCGGATAGTTCAAATTATGGAGGATATTCTTAGAGAATGTGTGATTGACTTTGGAGGACTGTGGGATCAGTTCATGCCCTTGGCAAAGTTTGCGTACAATAATAGCTATCAGTCCAACATAGAGATGGGTCCATTTGAGGCTTTGTATGGTCGTTGATATTGTTCTCCAATCAGGTGTCTTGAGCCTGGTAAGGCTAAGTTATACAGTACTAACTTGGATCAGAAGGCCCGTGATGTATCATTTATGGTTGGCGAGAAGGTCCTCTTGAAAGTCTTGGCAATTAAGGGTGTTATGAGGTTCAGGAAGAAGGGCAAGCTGAGCCCAAGGTTTATTGGCCCATTTGAGCTGTTGAGGCAAGTTGGGGAGGTTACTTATGAGCTTGACTTACCCCCAGTTTATCTGGAGTTCACCCAGTTTTTCACGTGTCTATGCTTTGGAGGTATCATGCCGACTTGTCCCATATGTTAGACCTCAGTACTATTCAGCTAGATGAGAGTCTAAGTTATGAGGAGGAGCCAGTCGCCATTATTTATAGACATGATCGCCAGTTAAGATCCAAGAGGATTTCAGCGCTGAAGATCCAACCAGTCTAGGAGGCGACCTAGGACTCCGAGGAGGACGTGCCGAGAAGATATCCACATTTATTCAGCACCTCAGGTATTTTTCTATGTCCGTTCGAGGACGAACGTTTGTTTAAGAGGTGGAGAATGTAATGACCCGACTGGTCATTTTGCTTTTTAGAACCTTGTCCCCCTAAATAAAACTTCCCGCGCTTGCTTTAACCAATTTATGACCTATAGGAATGGTTGGTTTAGGATTTGGAAGAGTTTGGGGTGGAATAAGCTCATTTGATTCCTTAAGATTTTCTTAAAAGGATAATTTTGACTTTGGTCAAAATATTTAACAAATGGACTCGGATTTGTGTTTTGATGGTTCCGGATGGTCCGTAGGAAAATATGGAACATGGGCGTATGCCCATAATCGAATTTCGAGGTCCCTAGCCCGAGTAATGAATTTTTTATTAGAAATTACTAAACTGAAATTCTAAGGATTTAAAGAACTAAATAATGATCGATCACGTTGGTATCAGGCTCGTATGTTGGTTCCGGAGCCCGGTAAGGTCAAATACAACATTTAAGACTTGCCCACAAAATTTGGTGTCAATCCGAGTAGTATAAGTACGTTTCAGCACGTAAAAGTGAATTGAAGAGCTTGAAGTTCATAAGTTTGATTCAATTGGTTTTAGGGGGTGATTCTTAGATTTAGTGTTGTTCCGGGCATTCCAAAGGTTCGGGCGGGTCCGTTTTAAGATTTCAGACTTGTCAGTATGTTTAGGAGGGACTTGGAGCCCCAGGTGTCAATTAGACGAGGCTCGAGTGAAGTTGGAAAATTGGGATGAGCTGAAGCTTCAGTTGCTGTCATAATTGCACCTGCGGTTGGTCAGCCGCAGGTGCGAGACCGCAAAAGTGATCATCTTTTCGCAAATGCGGCCAAGGTAGGCCAAGCCAAAGCCGCTGAAGCGGCTTAAAGATCGTAGAAGTAGTCCCAACCTGTTTGGCATATTCCACAGATGCGACCTCCCTCACACAGATGCGGGAATATAGATGCAGTCCCCTGACCGCATATGCGGAAATCACTGAAGCAGTGAGCTTCATTTAATATGGGCTTCAGTCATTTTTTCTCATTTTTCACTCTTGTAATGGGTGATTTTGGAGCTCTTGAGAGGAGATTCCCACCTAGCATCTTGAGGTAAGTTCATCCATTTTATTTCTAAGTTTAATACTTGAGTTTTGGGTAGATTAACACATAAACATTAGGAAAAATCAAGGGATTAGAGCAAAACCTAGTGTTTTGATAAAACTGAGAATTAACCACGAAATTTGTTACGAAATGCATTAGAAATTATATATTATTGATCCTTAGGTTACAAAGAACAACTTTCTTTGAAATATTTTGGAACCAGGGCACGTGGGCCTTGTGAGCACGTGATTTTTACCCTATATTTGAGTTATTCCCATAAAATTCAAATAAATAATTTTTCTTTATTTTTACAATTTGTGTGTTAATTGCTCATATTAATTCGTATAAAAATACAAAATACAAAAATACAAAGGCAAGCAAATACAATAAAGAAATCAAAGTAAAAATAGTTTGGGCTCAAAACACCCCAGTCATCCAGGACCAAACGGATCCAAGACAAACTCTGGCCCAAATTTACCCAAACCCACGCCCAAACCACCTAAAAACCCGACCCGCCTGCCCATTTTGCCTTTGAAATTATCGGAGCCTCATATAATAGAGACACAAAAATACCGTGTCTCTATCATCCTCCATGGGAGCCAAGCCTAAAAGCTATTTTAGGCGAAACATTTCGGAGAGATCAGGAGGAAAAAATTCCAGAAGAAAACTTCAGAGAAAATTTTAGATTAAAAATTAGATTCTAGGGTTCTTAGGTTCTTTGGATTTTGTTTTCAATTTTTTGTTCATTGTTTGTTCTTCTTCGGTTTCACCATGGAGTTCGATTGAGTTGGATCTGATTTCCGAGTTCGTCGTTGTTGCTGTTTGGTGTAGAATCCAGTTGACGCCTTCTGTTGTTTCTTAACGATTCTCGCGAAAAGTTCTTGTTGAAGATTTATCGGATTCGACTTGAATCATTTGCTGTAATTATCAAGCTTCTATTAATCGAGAGCTTAGCCTCAGGTTCCAGTTTCCTCTCTTTATTTTTATGCGATTCTGTTTGGTTTCAACGTTTTGAGTTATGAAATTCAGTCTATGGTGGTTTGTTTGTGTTATGGTCAAATTTCTTGATGATTAAGTCTGATCTCAATGGTGGTATGTGTTTGAATATTTTTCAGTTAGTAGAAATAGATTTGAATAGTCATTTGTTTTTCCAGTTTTTCCATATCTGGATGGATATTCAGGCTCAAAGTATAGTCTAAATCAAAGTGTCATCAATTTCGAATGAACAATATGTTCAATTTCTTTTGGTGATCTTCTTGGCATATGCTCTGGTATCTGTGATAATTTAATCAAACCATATGGTTCAGAGAGTTAAATAATAGTCCTATCGCTGTTATACTGTATACGTGTGGTCGACTTAGACTGGCTTTCATTTTAGTTGTGGTGTTCTGATAGGGGGTTCAGCACATAACTAGACAATGGTTGTGCTAAGGTTAACCTCAAATCAATTGGTTCAGGTATCCTAACAGGAGAGTTGCTGGAAGTTTTGCTATATGCTAATGGTTAACTGTAGCGTTGTGCAAGTTCAGTTTCATTTATAAGCAACAAGAGGTTGATTTGAGTAATATGAGCGAAAATCAGTAGTAAAACTTCAGTTCATTTGGCATCCCGTTTTAGACTTAAGAACTCATTTCTTAGTTGACTTTTGTTTCTCTTTGTTTCAGTGGTAATACTAGTATACGATGGAAGGCTGCCCTTTTGATGTTGTGGAATTCTAATTGATGTTTAGTTGCTTGTTTTTCTTATAAGATTAAGATTGATGTTTAGTTCATTTGCTTTGTTATGAAATTGTGATTAAGGAGGGGATTAACTATTGTTGTCCTATTGATCTATCGGTTACTTTAACTTCAAATTGTCATAAAAATCCATTATATGGCTAGTATTATGATTGATCTCATGTGGTAACTAGTATTCAACCTGTGTGTACATGTGTGCTTATATTTGAGATTTAATTTCTAGAGTTCACAGTTGGCTTATCATTTATTGATGAACGTAAATGAGAAGCATCCATCATTCTTTGAGAGCTGTCTCGGTAATGGTCTACAAAAGTCATTTATGTTCATATAAGCAGTAAATAAAAGTGGTTCTCAAATATTAATTGCTCAGTTTATAGCCTCAGTTGTGTGAAAAGTTGATGCATCAAGCTTGAGTGATTCAGTAATCTCATTTTTTTGATATACTACACTGGAATTTTTGCTTTGCTTCCATTCACATGTCCCTGAACCAAGCTCCTACAACATTCTTTAAGTTGCTATTATGGAATCTTGAGTTTTTGGCCATCTCCTCTGTTCAGAGAATTGGTTGATATTCCGATTTCACTTGTTTGAGTTTGTTCTATCAACATGGTAGCTTACCTTTGATGCATTTAAGTTATTACCTCGTGGCGTGATCGTAATACCTAATTAGGCTTGATATGAATAGTTGTAGTTCTTTAAATTGAATGCATTTCCTTTGAAAGATATTGAAGAGTTATATCCCATCACATAGTCTATGACCCTCGAAGCTTAGTTTTGTATTTCCTTTGAAAATTAGAATCAAGGTGAGCCGTGCCAAACAAAATCTCAATTGCATGGCCCTCATTAGTTCATTTTGTTTTATCCTTAGAATTCGAGGTGTGCCATTTAGCGAATCTTCATGGCCCTCGCAAATTACAAATGTGGAATTACTTTAGACACGTTAGTTAATAAATTTACCTTCTTAAATATGAGTGCGCATTTATATGACCCAAATATTACTCTCGGCGAAACTGAAACGCATTAAAGTCACAGGCGTACTGGTTGCGGTGTGACTCGAAATGTGTTTTCTTGACGTCGCAATTCTTCTAAAATCAAAAAACGGTATATAAAAGCACATAATTGAAATATATAAAGAAATCAGATAAAAACAAAAATTGCAGTTGAGCGACCGTGCTAGAACCACGGAATCCAGGAGTGCCTAACACCTTCTCCCGGGTTAACAGAATTCCTTATCCGGGTTTCTAGTTTCGCATACTGTAATAAAAAGTCATAAATTTCCTCAGTTCGGGATTAAACCGGTGACTTGGGACACCATTATTTTCCCAAGTGGCGACTCTGAATAAATTAAATAAATTGATCCCGTTCCGACTGTCCTTTAAGTGGAAAATCTCCTTCCCTGATTATTATTATATCCCTTCTCGGGGTGTAGTATTAAACAGCGGCACATTTATATGTGTGTGAAAAAAGGAGGTGTGACAGCTCTGGCGACTCTGCTGGGGATAAGTAACCCGGAACTTAGGTTCAGGGTTTAAGAATTCGAGCTCAGTTAAATTGCTATTTTTGTTTATATCTGATTTCATTATATGTTTTAATTAATGTGCTACATGTTTACCTCTTTGATATTGCGTGAGCTGTATTTATAAAACTGTGCCGAAAACCCTTCTCTTCTTACCTCCGGGGATGTGCTTACTGGTTGAGATTCCCCTTTCTGTTAGTGTCAATACCAAAAATAAGAAAAAGAGGCCGGATAAGTTACAAAGCCGATTGACCCCGCGGGTCACCGGTACGTAGCCCCCTCCTCGATCCGAGTTGTCCGCTCGGGTACACGGTCTAGCACCATTGAAAACATCAAGATATTGAACCTAGGTCTAGGACGTTTATTTGCATCATATCTGACTTAGGGGACTCAACACAGGGGTTGGGTTCGTCTAAGACAGGTGACCCGGTAATCAAAGACCGAGCATATTATATGTTGCATTTATTTGTCCTGTATTATTATGGTGATTGGTTAAATTCCTGAAAAACAAAAAGAAAGAGAATTTTAGAATATAAAAAATATCGAAATGTCGACGAAATGCTGTCGAAAAATTTGAAAAGAAAATTTGAAAAATAGGTAGAACAATTTTGTTGAAATATTTGGTCAAAAAATAATCTGACCGAACTACGCAGGTTTGATTCTCGCCATTAGGTGGGATACGTAGGCAACCCTCATCGGGTCCAACCACCTCTTTTAAAAAATAAAAAAAAATGTGTTCCGATAAAATCAAAGTGACGCTGTTTTTGAAAATAGCCAAATGTTCCGAAAGGACACCGGAAGGCTGTTTTTACAAAACTGGCCACTTTGAGACTTTTCTTTTTTTCTTTTTGAATAATGACCTTGAAATATTCCCTCGTAGAAATGTTGAAAGGTCGTAGCCGCAAAATCAAGTTTGGGTTACCACCCTTTTCAAAAAAATAAAAAAAATGTGTATTTAATTTTGTCAATAAAATCAAAGTGATGCCATTTTTGAAAAATAGTCGAATGTTCCGAAAGGACGCCGGAAGGATGTTTTTGCAAAAATAGCCACTTTGAATCATTGTAAATAATTTTTGGGCACAACCTTGAAATATTCCCTCGCAGAAATGTTGAAAGGTCGTAGCCGCAAAATTAAGTTTGGGTTCCCACCCTTTTAAAAAAAATCAAAAAAAATGTGTGTTTAATTTTGTCAATAAAATCAAAGTGACGCCATTTTTGAAAATAGCTGAATGTTCTGAAAGGACGCCGGAAGGCTGTTTTTGTAAAAATAGCCACTTTGAATCATTTTTAATAATTTGCGGGCACAACCTTGAAATATTCCATGTGGAAATGTTGAAAGACCGTATTGGCAAAATCAAGTTCGGGTTCACACCTCGTTTGCGAAAACAACAAAAAAATGTCAAATTTTTGATTTTGTTATAAATAAGTCGGGTGATGCTATTTTTGTTTAAATAAGCCGAATGTCCCTCAAAAGGACGCCGGAATGCCGTTTTTGCAAGAATAACCACTTTGAGTCATTTTAAAATAATTTGCGAGCATAGCCTTGAAAAATCCCTCGCAGAAATGTTGAAAGGCCGTATCCGCAAAATCAAGTTTGAGTCATCACTCAACTTTACAAATATAACCACTTTATCAAATAAGCCATTACATGGCTGGAATTTTGCCGAAATAGCCATATTTTTGCATTTTAACTTCCTCAGTCTTGTGTTGGCCTGTGTCGTGCTGAACGATGCCCCGTGGCCTATGTTAAAAATTTTGAATTTGTATCTTCTTAAATAAAATCTTGCAAAAAGAGCCGCTTTGTCTAAATAAGCCATTATATGGCCAATTTTGTAAAAAATAATCAATTGACCTTTAATACTTTTAAATCTTGTGTTAGACTTATGGCGATGCCGAACGATGCCCCATGAGCCACATGATGCAATTTTTTTAAGTTTATCTTTCTTAAATAAATTTTGCAAAAATAGCCGTAATTTCATTACTTGGCTAATTTTGCAGAAATAGTCATAATTGACGCTTAAAATATTCTTATTCTTGTAGAAATCTCTGGCACAAGGTGTGAAAGTTTTTCATCAGAGTTTGTAGTTGGAGTCGGCTTTTACAATTTTTCTTCAAAAAGAGAAAACAAAAAAAAATCAAATAAACATCTCTTTATTTCTTGCATTAATTTGCAAGAACTACGCTCGATCTGATTCATGCGGGGTCATGATACGTAGGCAATCCACATAGGATTCGACCATGTCCATAACCAGAAAAAAAAATGAAAAAACTACAAAAGAAAAAAAAAGAAAATGAAAAAAAAACCACAAAAAGGGAAAAAGAAAAGAAAATAGCAGGAAAGAAAAAAAAAGAGAAATCAATAAGCGGAATACCTTAACGCTAACATGATGGTTTCGTTTTGTTAATCCAGAAAGTTGAGGTGGTTGGTTGTGGTAAACAAGATCCAAGGAAATGATATCTGACATTGGAGATGTTACGAGTGATCAAGAGACTCAGGGTCAGAGAGTTCAACAAGGGTCAACTGTGGTTGAGGAAAATAGAACACTGAAACGACAAATGACCAAAATGCGTCAAGCATGGGCCAATGGCCAGGGACAGCCTTCTCAAGAGTCACAGTTTGATATACAGCAAGAACATACCACTCTCCCGAGTACCACTCATACTCGTTTGATCTTCCTACAAACATTGAGAAGCCTACCCGAAAGAAGGTACAGGAAGAAATGGCCCAAAGATTGAAGAGATTAGAACAACGGCTGAAAAACATGCAAGAAGTGGCAAGTCAAAAGAGTGTTGCCTTCATAGATCTATGTATGTTCCCCGATGCTCACTTGCCGCCTGGTGTCAAGATTCCCAAATTTGAAAAGTATGATGGACGCGGAAACCCCATAGCCCACCTGAAAAGGTATTGCAACCAATTGAGAGGTGTGGGAAGAAATGAAGAATTACTTATGGCTTATTTTGGGGAAAGTCTCTCGGGAGTAGCATCTGAATGGTTTTGGGATCAAGACGCATCTGGTTGGAACGTTTGGGATGATTTGGCACGGGCCTTTATCAAACAGTTTCAATACAATATTGACGTCACCCCAAACCGTATTTCCCTTTCTAAACTGAAAAAGAAACCAACTGAAAGTTTTAGGGAATATGCCATCAAATGGAGAGAGCAGGCATCTAGAGCTAAGCCACCCATGAATGATCACGAGTTGGCCACTGTTTTCCTTCAGGCTCAAGAGCCGGATTACTTTCAAAACATGATATCTGTAGTTGGTCAATCCTTTGAAAAAATAATCAAAATGGGAGAAATGGTGGAGGACGGTCTTAAGACCGGCAAAATTATAAGTCAAGCAGCTCTCAAAGATGCGGCTCAGGATGTCCATTGCTGAATTTAGTGATGTGAATGGCAGTGATGAATAAATCATGATGATGTCGGGGTCGAGAAGAGGTCCTATGAGAACATCTCTAAGGCATATGCAACCTCATCGAATTTTCCATGACCCCTTTAAGCATTACTTCCCGTCTCAGAACCCTCCATACTCTGTTGATCCAGTCCAGTATGTTGCTCAATCCTCAAAACACCCAAGAAAGCGAGACCGAACATCACAAAATACTTACCAGCCTCCGCAAAATTTTCAAGTACCTTATAACCCACATCCAAGCCAGGGGAATGGAAGGGAACAAAAGTTGAAAGATAGTTTTATACCAATAGGAGAGTTCTATGCAAGCTTGTTTGAAAAGTTAAAACAACATGACATGATTGCACCTATTCCTCCAAATCGGGTGGATCGACGTGCGAGAAGCTTTGACTCATCTAAAAGGTGTGAATACCACTCTAATGCTCTGGGGCATGATGTTGAAAGTTGTCGGGATTTGAAAAAAGAGATTGAAAGAATGATTCAGGAAGGAATAATTGCGGTCCAAGGTAGTGGCATCCAGAACATTGCACAGAATCCTTTACTTGCACATAACGGAGCACATTTTGTGGGAATGATGCCCGGCGACATGGGTGATGAAAATCTTCTTGGGAAATCGTCAATTGAAGTTAAATATATTGAAACAGAAAGCAATCTTGGCGACATTAATGCAGAATACAGTGGCTAAGATGCCATACTTGTCAATTGGGAAGGTGCTCCGCCTCTCGGAGTTTTGGTGGTTCACTTTGGTGTCTTTTCTGTTGCCCGGGTTATTTCAGGGTTGTAATCCGAACGTTGTTTTGAGAGTCAAAACACTTCTATCTTTACTTTGTTTTTGTTTTAGTGCTATCTAGGTTTATAATTCTAGTCTAGTCCATTCATTTTGTTGTTCATCTTGTTGTTTCAACCCATCAGTTTAATACAACTCTCTATTTTCCATCATTTCTAGTCATCCCATTTCTAATCACTTTACAATTCTTCTCATAACTGATTTTAGCAACATGACATGCACATAATTCACAACCTGATTTTAAAAGTCAATGAAATAATGTTGAAGATGTAATGATACTCGGAAGAAATATTGGAATACTGTGAAGTCGAAATCAAGTGAATACTGGGGAAAGCATAACATAAAGAAATGCCTTGGTAATGCATCATGCTTCATCAGTTTAAAGCCAAAGGCAAAAGTACCCCAAAGCTAAAGAAACCATTCGTGGTATCGGGATTGTTGCCCAATGGCACTGAGAATCATCAAATACAAAAGGCAAAAATGTGAATCAATCAAAGGTGTTTGACCGTGTAGTTTGTACTTGGTAGGTTTTGAAGATTGGAATGACGAAGGCATTTCGTTCGGCTATCCAACCACTTCGTCCATTGATACCCCTTTGATCCATATTATATTTTCTTTCATATCCCTCTTTCGGAATCAACAACAAAAATTGAGGATTGAGCGAGAAACAAAAGAAAAGAAAAAAAAAGAGAAAAGAAAAAAAAAGAAAAAGAGAAGAAAAAGAAAAGAAAAAGAAAAAGAAAAGAAAAGAAAAAAATCGGGAGAAGTCAAATCGCAACAAGGAAGCGATCTTATGATCCGAACTACGTTTGACTTGATCCCGAAAGGGTACGTAGGCACCCTCACTGAGGTTCAGTCACAATAAAGGAAAAATCCAAAAAAAAAAAATTCCCCAAGAAGGAAACCGGGGCAGAAGTTATGGTTGTTGAATAAATAAGATTCCGAAAGTTGTAATTTTAACCCACGATGAAATATTTTTGAGCCTTTATATCCTTTTTTCTATATCCTATCCAAAAGCCTACATTACGGTCCAAAGGAAGACCTTCCGATCAATCTTCAAGAAATGCCAAGTCAAGCTAATAAAGGTAAATCACATCAGGGGCAACACTCCAATACGGACAAAGGAGAATGAAGAATTCAAGATGATGAGAACCACCACGAGACTCCAAAATGAGAGAAATCAAAATGAGAGAGTCTTATCGGTGAAAACCCGCACGGGCACCGTAAGGCGACGGTGAGTCGAGAGAAAGAAAGAGCAAATGAGAGAGGCTTGATGGTGAAAACCCTATGGGCACTACAAGTCGACTAAGGATCAGATCAAAGAAATGAAGTGTTGAAGACCGGTTTCACGGCAGAACTGGCAACAAGAGTTGAACATCAGATTTGCTATACAAAGAAGGCTGAAATGCATGTTAAGGTCGCTAGAGTCGGTATTCACATCCGATAGGTCATTCTTCTATAGGTTTCTTGTTAGGAATTGTATCTTCCTTTCTCTCTATCCATTACACCTTGTTTTACCCTCCCTCATATCGAGTCGGTCGGGTCAAAACAAATAATGAAATGATTTCAAAATTTGCCACCAAGCTTTCCAATTGCACAAGATGGGATTTGGCCAACACGACAATTGTCGTAAGTCAGGAAAAGACAAGGCCAGTGCTTTAAGCCAAAAGAGCAACATGTGCAATGGAGCGGGCAACAATAAAAATGTTTGGGGTTCATCCAAGACACAAAGGTCGGCAAAGAGCCAATTCGGGAACAATATAATAAATGGAAACATGGGGTTTGAACAGAGAAAGGTATATATTCTGACAAAGGGAAGAGTCAGCCAAGAAACACCCAAGGATGTCACATGAAGTCATCAAAGGAATCGAGATCGAAGTTTGTGGGATCCGTCAAGAAAGGAACAACATACATGCCGTAAGGAAGGCGGGTTTTGAACAAAGAAAGAATGAAAAGAATAGTTGATGAACAGGCCAAGCATTCAAGTGGAAAGTTCAAGGCCACAACCAACCACCGCATTTTAAACTGACAGAGTTTTCTTTGCTTTGAAACAGGAGCAAAAGATATTGTCAAACTGGGGCAGGAAAATTTTTTTGTCATCGGATAGTCATCCGAAGAGCATGAAGGTGAATACAATTGTTTTTGAAGATGAACAATTCAAGTTGAAAGGTAAATAAACAAGTATCGGAGAATGATACAATCTTAGTCTGTTGAAACTTTCTCCTAAGACCAAAGTCTTAGTCCGATAAATTTTTCACCTAAGATGATTGGATAAAATCTTAGTCTGTTGAATCTTTCTCCCAAGATATAAGTCTTGGTCTGATGAATTTTTCACCTAAGATGAAAGGAAAGAATCTTAGTCTGTTGAAACTTTCTCCTAAGATGGAAATCTTAGTCTGAGGAATGTTTCACCTAAGATAAAGTTATAATGTAAAAAACGAAGGCGTAATTTGAAAAGAAAAGGAAAGGCATAATTTGAAAAGAAAAATCAGAAGTTGGAAAAAGAAAGAAAGTTAAAAGTTGAAAAGAAAGAAAAGTTTGTTGAATTTGAAAGACTTAAGAAAGTCTGGATTGAAATTGGACCCAGTATAATGAATTATCTCCTGGAGTCATAATCTCAGTCTGATGGAAATTCCTCCTGAGATAACACAGAAAATAGACCAGTCTGAAGAATTATCTCCTGGAGTCATAAACTCAGTCCGATGGATAATCCTCCCGAGATTACATTGAAATGGACATAGTCCAATGAGAATCAAAATCTTAGTCTGTTGAAACTTTCTCCTAAGATTAAATGTCTTAGTCTGATGAATTTTTCACCTAAGATAACCTTCAGTCACAAGGTAACACAAAAGTTTTTAATTTCTTCATCTCATGTATTTTTAATTTCTGTCCAGGCGCCCACCTATCTAACAAGGGAATACTTTTCTGCACTGCATTTCATGCATTTTTAATTTCTGTCCAGGCGCCTACCTATCTAACAAGGGAATACTTTTCTGCACTGCATTTCATGCATGTTTAATTTCTGTCCAGGAGCCCACCTATATAACAAGGGAATACTTTTCTGCATTGCATCTCATGCACGTTTAATTTCTATCCAGGCGCCCACCTATCTAACAAGGGAATACATTTCTGCACTGCATCTCATGCACATTTAATTTATGTCTAGGCGCCCACCTATCTAACAAGGGAATACTTTTCTGCACTGCATCTCATGCACGTTTAATTTCTGTCCAGGCGCCCACCTATCTAACAAGGGAATACTTTTCTGCACTACATCTCATGAACGTTTAATTTCTGTCCAGGCACCCACCTATCTAACGAGGGAATACTTTTCTGCACTGCATTTCATGCATTTTTAATTTTTGTCTAGGCGCCCGCCTATCTAACGAGGGAATACATTTCTGCATATTTACTTCCCGCAATTTTTGGTTGGAGCATACCTGAAAAATGGGCACATATGTCAAATTGCAGTAGTCAAGTAATACTCGGAGAAAGGGAAACGCATCTCATATCACAATTCAAGTCAGCAACAAAAGGGGGCTTGCGGAAAGAATACGAGTCAACAATCCGAGACGACCAATGGAAATTGGTCACAATCCAAATAATAAAAGAAGAGGAGAAACAAAAAGAAGGCAAAAGCGAATCCAAATGCAGAAGTAAAGAAAATGTGAATTGCTCAAGACGTGGTTGAAATCATGAGCACTACATGTCCGGTCTTGGTCCAAAAGCTGAAGAAGATTGAATCAACACCTGCGGCTAACAAGCATCAAGATTCAAATCAGGGTCCGCATGAAGCACCAACCAACACTCAAGATCAAGCTTCAGAAGACTCATAGATAGTAATCTTGTAACTCGTAGCTGATAGGTTTAGTTAGTCTTTTTCAATTTTGATGTAATAACGGGACAGCGGACCGGATCCTCAGACGGAACCTCGACAGTAGTCCCAGCTACCAGACCTTCCCGAACTACACTGACCTGATTCCTGTTTAGCCCAGGATATGTAGGCAACCTCCGAAGCAGGGTGCGGTCAAAACTTTTCAAAATGCTTCACAATGGAATACTCGAACGGGTAAAAATCGTTCAATAGTTGCTCACTTATCTTTGCACTGAAACTCTTCGTGTTCCCGAGCAAAGAGGGACAGCTGTGAGCACGTGATTTTTACCGTATATTTGAGTTATTCCCATAAAATTCAAATAAATAATTTTTCTTTATTTTTACAATTTGTGTGTTAATTGCTCATATTAATTCGTATAAAAATACAAAATACAAAAATACAAAGGCAAGCAAATACAATAAAGAAATTAAAGTAAAAATAGTTTGGGCTCAAAACACCCTAGTCATCCAGGCCCAAACGGATCCAAGACAAACTCTGGCCCAAATTTACAAACCCACGCCCAAACCACCTAAAAACCCGACCCGCCTGCCCATTTTGCCTTTGAAATTATCGGAGACTCACATAATAGAGACACGAAAATACCGTGTCTCTATCATCCTCCATGGGAGCCAAGCCTGAAAGCTATTTTAGGTGAAACAATTCGGAGAGATCAGGAGAAAAAAATTCCAGAAAAAAACTTCAGAGGAAATTTTAGATTAAAAATTAGATTCTAGGGTTCTTAGGTTCTTTGGATTTTGTTTTCAATTTTTTGTTCATTGTTTGTTCTTCTTCGATTTCGCCATGGAGTTCGATTGAGTTGGATCTAATTTCCGAGTTCGTCGTTGTTGCTGTTTAGTGTAGAATCCAGTTGACGCCTTCTGTTGTTTCTTAACGATTCTCGCGGAAAGTTCTTGTTGAAGATTTATCGGATTCGGCTTGAATCATTTGCTGTAATTATCAAGCTTCTATTAATCGAGAGCTTAGCTTCAGGTTCCAGTTTCCTCTCTTTATTTTTATGCGATTCTGTTTGGTTTCAATATTTTGAGCTATGAAATTCAATCTATGGTGGTTTGTTTGTGTTATGGTAAAATTTCTTGCTGATTAAGTCTGTTCTCAATGGTGGTATGTGTTTGAATATTTTTCAGTTAGTAGAAATAGATTTGAATAGTCGTTTTTGCTTTTCAATTTTTCCATATCTGGATGGATATTCAGGCTGAAAGTATAGTCTGAATCAAAGTGTCATCAATTTCGAATGAACAATATGTTAAATTTCTTTTGGTGATCTTCTTGGCATATGCTTTGGTATCTGTGATGATTTAATCAAACCATAAGGTTCAGAGAGTTAAATAATAGTCCTGTCGCTGCTATACTATATACATGTGGTCGACTTAGACTAGCTTTCATTTTAGTTGTGGTGTTCTGATAGGGGATTCAGCACATAACTAGACAATGGTTGTGCTAAGGTTAACCTCAAATCAATTGGTTCAGGTATCCTAACAGTAGAGTTGCTGGAAGTTTTGCTATGTGCTAATGGTTAACTGTAGCGTTGTGCAAGTTCAATTTCATTTATAAGCAACAAGAGGTTGATTTGAGTAATATGAGCGAAAATCAGTAGTAAAACTTCAGTTCATTTGGCATCCTATTTTAGACTTAAGAACTCATTTCTTAGTTGACTTTTGTTTCTCTTTGTTTCAGTGGTAATACTAGTATACGATGGAAAGCTGCCATTTAGATGTTGTGGAATTCTAATTGATGTTTAGTTGCTTGTTTTTCTTATAAGATTAAGATTGATGTTTAATTCATTTGCTTTGTTATGAAATTGTGATTAAGGACGGGATTACCTATTGCTGTCCTATTGATCTATCGGTTACTTTAACTTCAAATTGTCATAAAAATCCATTATATGGCTAGTATTATGATTGATCTCATGTGGTAACTAGTATTCAACCTGTATGTGCATGTGTGCTTATATTTGAGATTTAATTTCTAGAGTTCACAGTTGGCTTATCATTTATTGATGAACGTAAATGAGAAGCATCCATCTTTCTTTGAGAGTTGTCTCGGTAATGGTCTACAAAATTCATTTATGTTCATACAAGCAATAAATAAAAGTGGTTCTCAAAGTTTAATTGCTCAGTTTATAGCCTCAGTTGTGTGTAAAGTTGATGCATCAAGCTTGAGTGATTCAGTAATCTCATTTTTTTGATATGCTACACTGGAATTTTTGCTTTGCTTCCATTCACATGTCCCTGAACCAAGCTCCTACGACATTCTTTAAGTTGCTATTGTGGAATCTTGAATTTTTGGCCATCTCCTTTGTTCAGAGAATTGGTTGATATTCCGATTTCACTTGTTTGAGTTTGTTCTATCAACATGGTAGCTTACCTTTGATGCATTTAAGTTATTACCCTCGTGGCGTGATCGTAATACCTAATTAGTCTTGATATGAATAGTTGTAGTTCTTTAAATTGAATGCATTTCCTTTGAAAGAAATTGAAGAGTTCTATCCCATCACATAGTCTATGACCCTCGAAGCTTAGTTTTGTATTTCCTTTGAAAATTAGAATCAAGGTGAGTCGTGCCAAACAAAATCTCAATTGCATGGCCCTCATTAGTTCATTTTGTTTTATCCTTAGAATTCGAGGTGTGCCATTTAGAGAATCTTCATGACCCTCGCAAATTACAAATGTAGAATTACTTTAGACACGTTATTTAATAAATTTACCTTCTTAAATACGGGTGCGCATTTATGTGACCCAAATCTTACTCTCGGCGAAACTGAAACGCATTAAAGTCACAGGCGTACTGGTTGCGGTGTGACTCGAAATATGTTTTCATGACGTCGCAATTCTTCTAAAATCAAAAAACGGTATATAAAAGCACATAATTGAAATATATAAAGAAATCAGATAAAAACAAAAATTGCAGTTGAGCGACCGTGCTAGAATCATGGAATCCGGGAGTGCCTAACACCTTCTCCCGGGTTAACAGAATTCCTTATCCAGGTTTCTAGTTTCGCATACTGTAATACAGAGTCATAAATTTCCTCGATTCGGGATTAAACCGGTGACTTGGGACACCATTATTTTCCCAAGTGGCGACTCTGAATAATTAAATAAATTGATCCCGTTCCGACTGTCCTTTAAGTGGAAAAACTCCTTCACTGATTATTATTATATCCCTTCTCAGGGTGTAGTATTAAACAGTGGCACATTTATACATATGTGTATGAAAAGAGGAGGCGTGACAGGCTCGGGGTCAGATTTTATGAAAACTTTTGTTTAACGTTAGGAAATTACTTAAATAGTTAGAATGCGGTTTTGTGAGCTTGTATTGACTAATTCCGGCTTTCTTTGTCTAGTTTTGGATCGTTCAGCTCCAAATATAAGAGTTTGAGCTCGTTCTTGGTATTGGAAGTACACTTTGGAGCGAGATGAGTCTCCTATCTAACCTTGTAAGAGGGAATTGTCCCCATATGTCACATAATCAAATAATTTGCCATTAAATGTGGGGTCTATGTACGCACTAGGTAACGAGAGTCCATGCGTAGCTACTATTATGCTAAGTTCGGGTAGTCTAGGACCCAAAAGCATGCTTTAGTTATATTCCTGTAACTTTACGTTTAATATGGATTGTTTAAAACATGTTGATTATGGTAAATGTTACTAATAAGAGGAACATTTTCTTTCTTGGACCTTTTCAAGAGAAGTTGATATTTCTTTGTGTAATTGCTCCCCAGATATGTATTTGTGATGACCCGGCCAGTCGTTTCATGAGTTACCGCTCCATTTCCCTAATTTTTGCTTTTTTATGCTTCGTTATCCGTGTTTTGTGGTATCAGGTTGGTCAGATTGAATTCGGAATATTTTTGGTAAGATTTGAAACACTTAGTCTCTTTTAAGAAGGCTTAAGTTGAAAAAGTTAATCGGATATTGACTTATATGTTAGATGGCTCGGATGTGGGTTCTTATGGTTCGGTTAGCTTCGCGAGGTGATTTATCTCTTAGGAGCATGATTAGAATGGGTTTTCGAGGTTCAATGTAGAATTAGGCTTGAATTGGCGAAGTTGATATTTTGGCGATTTCCGATTGATAGGTGAAATTCTTATATAGGAGTCGGAATGGAATTCCGGGAGTTGCAGTAGCTTTTTTGTGTCATTTTAGACGCGTGTGTGTAAAATCTTAGGTCATTCGGATGTGGTTTGGTTGGGGTTTTGATCAAATGCGTATTTCGAAAGATTTTAGAAAACTTAGGCTTGAATCCGATGTGTTTTGGATGATTTGATGTTGTTTGAGGTGTTTTGATGATGGGAACAAGTTTGAATAAGGATTTAGGATGTGTTGGTGCCATTGGTTAAGGTCCTAGGGGCCTCGAGTGAGTTTCGAATGGTCATTCAGATCATTTTGGATTTGAGAAGAAATTTTGGATTTGAGAAGATAACAGAAATTGCAAGTTCAACTATTGAAGAAATTTGCCCTTTGCGATCGCGTAGAAGGTTTTGAGGATGCTGTCCAGTTTTTTTTTGCGTTCTCGAACAGAGGGTCACGATATCATAGTATGGGAAAGTTGTTAATTCCGAACGCGGGAAGATAGTGGCATTCGCATAGAGTTAACTGGACCTGAGTTTGGACCGATCTTTGTGCATCGCGAACGTGAAAGTGTATTCGCGATCACATTTTGTAAAATAACATGGCATTGCATTCACGTAGGCTTTATCGCGTTCGCGTAGAGTAAAATTGAGGAAGCTGAGTTCTATGTTTCGCGATCGCGAAGGTTCTCGTGCGATCGCAATGAAGGAAATATGCCTGGGCAGAAATGTTTTTACTTGTCCGCGAGGATTGGGCTTATTTCCTCCATAGTTGGTCATTTTGGAAGATTTTTGAAGGAGATTGAAGAGGGATTCAAGGGGAAAAGTTTGGACGTAAGATTCTTGGACTTAAAACTCGATTATTATTGGAATTCTACCTAGAAATCATGGAAATCTATGCCTAAAATTTAAGAGCTAGGGATTGAAATTGGAGATCAAACATTTGAGATTTGGAGGGTCATTTGTGGGTGGAGTTTGATGTTCTTGGTATGTATGAACTCATAGGGAGATAAGGAATCGGATGGTGTAAAAAGTTATGAATTTCAAGATGTGGGCCCGAGGGTCGGGTTTTGGTAATTCAGGATTTGTTCCCTTTATTGATTGTTTTTGTTTGGGCTTTTTCCCCTTAGCATATTTTGATGCCCTCGTTCTGATTTTGGATAGATTCGATGCGCGTGAAGGCTGATTCGAGGGTCAAAATCATCGCGAGCTAGAGATTTAGCCAGTGAGTAATGATCGTAAATGATGTTTTGAGGGTTTGAAACCCTGAATTGCACATCGTAGTGCTATATTGAGGTGAGGTATACACTTGATAACGAGTGTGGCATCATGCACTATTGGGTTAGGACTTGGTCCATCCAAGTTGATGATTTTACCGCGTATTTGATGGAAAACTATTTTCTATCATCATTATTTGGGTTGAGTGCCATTTTTTGGGCTTCGTGCCAACTATTTGAACCTTTTTTGGATTTTATTGATATTTTATCACTATTTTGACTTATTACTTGAACTCAATCATGTTATTTTCCACTATTTTTTATACTTAGCCATGCTTACTCACGTTTAAGATGCAAATAATATTTTAAATGATGGTTGGGCTGAGAAATACTATTTTACTATTGCCCGAAGGGCTTGCGATAATTTTGGGACTAAGTAAGGCCGAGTGCCTATATTGTGAGGAAACACTATACTGATTTGAGGCGGAGGGCTATCACACCTCCTTTTTTATTACATGGAGCTCTACTGGATAAGGAAAAATGTGTATTTCTACACTTCACCCGTGAGGGCTCAGCAGGAGTTCTTCCACTTTAAGGACAATTACAACGGGATTAGTTATTTAAATTTTTAGAGTCGCAACTTGAGAATATAATGGTGTCTCAAGTCACCGGTTTAATCCCGAACCGAGAAAGTTTGACTCTGTTACAGTCCGCGAACTACAAATCCGGATAAGAAATTTTCTTAACCCCGGAGAAAGTGTTAGGCACTCCCAGATTTTGTGGTTCTAGCACGGTCGCTCAAGTGTTGTCTTGATTTTATCTGATTTCAAATTATATATTTTAATTTTGTGCAAGTATACCTCTTTTAATTATTACGAATTTGCAATGTCGTGAAAATACATCCCCGACCACACCGTACCAGTATGCCTGTGGCTTTGAATATATTTTGACTTTATTGAGAGTAGGATTTGGGTCACATAAATGTGCACCCGTTCAAAGGAATTGTATATTAAATTACGCCTAATGATGTCTATTCTTGTTATATTTGGGAAAGATCGTGAAATTGTCTAAACGATCCTTCCAGGTCTAAAGTCTTATAATTAGTATTTGGGGCCCTCGTATGTTTTTACCTTATAACGAGGCTCATCCCTTTTCATTTAGAAGGTCAAACCTATTTATGTACTATATTTTCTATTTATGTTCTTTCCCCTAGTTATCACTTTTTTGAGCAGTTTTATCGTTTTTCTATTTGAATCTAGGCATGTATACATTATTGGACCTGGAATTTGGGCCATCTTATAATGTTTCATCAAAATGCAACTGGCTAATTAAAGCCCAACTGAAATTATTTGAAACCCGTTCTCATAGTCCCAAGGGCCGTTTTAACCGGATCAGGGCCTTTATTCACACTTAGGCCCATCAATATCTAAAACAGGTTTACAACAGATTAGCATTTTTATGAACAAATTATCACTATAAGCAAATATTATTCATGTATTAACAATTAACTAATTCTACTAATGCCAATCGGCCTTTGAACACTGCTGATTTCGACATTATTAACTAACTAAAAGAAACGTTGACACGCGGTTTCAACCGACTCGTTATTGTTTAACTTCTAAATTAACATAGTCTGACCTACAAATTATTTTTTGATTGAATTACTATTTGCAAAATTATTTTTCTGTTGTTATTTAACTGGAAAATAGTTTCCTCACCCTTCAACTAAGACTCATTCGAATTACAATTGAATTTTATTCATACTTTAACTTCTGTTTTAAATCATAAATTTAAATTTGAACACAAATTTCATAGCTAATCTAGTTTCAACAGTGATAAAACAGTAACATGATTTAAATTCAACTACTCATGATTTTTCAAATTAATTGATTATGATTCAGAACTTAATTAACAAAACATCTAAATACTAGTATTACATGTCAAATTTTATAATAGTTATAAATCCATAAGCGAATTTACTAGGTTTTAACTAGTTTTAGTTTTAGATCTAAGTGATCATTTAACTAACTTGTTTAATCTATTTTCCTATATCATTTTCTACTACTATTAGAATTTGAATTATGTTTGTTCAGTCCAATACTTATTACAACCAATTCCTAATGAAATACAAGAGATCTAAGCATCTATAACTACAAAACGAAAGAACAGATATACAATTTGCAAATTGAAGCTAATTAACATCTCATTCTTACAAAAGCATTTCAATTACAGCTCCAAGACGTAGTAATGTACCTTATTCAAATAAGAAACAATGAGTTCTAAGGTTGACGGAGAGGAGAAATTAGCAATAGCAGCAAGCAGATATCAACAGCAGTAGGTTCAAATTATCACAGCAACGAGTATGACTTCGAAATATCGGACTCAGCAGGTTAAACGAAGCAAATAGGTAAAACCCAACAAAACTCGATCAAAACAAGTAGAAAACCCAGCAATTCAACCAAGAAAGTAGGAAAGCCCAGCTAATTCGATCAAAACCAGTGAAGAACAACCAACAGAAATTCTAGAATACCACTCGACTAACAGCGATTGAAAAACAACAGTATCTCAGTATGTATTTAGTGTATTTCAGTGTATAAAAACTTCTGAACCTTGAAATAAGACATGCAGAGGCCTATTTATAGAGTAGAATGGGAGGGAAATTTGAACTGAATATTCAGATTTCCCACCCATACTCTTTTTGATTTATTTCAGTGAAGTCTAAGCTATTTTTTATAAGAATACGCTTGAACCCCTGCTAGAAGGTTCTAGGATATTCTATATCATTCTTTTAGCCGTTAACGCCTTTATTACCCTCACTTGTTAAGGTTTATTACCTATTTACCATTTAACTTTACTAGAATTGCCCCTTATTATTCAGCTAATTACACCAAAACCATGCCCAATTATCTTTTATGCCCTTATTACTTCTAAGTTATCTTTAGAAATACTATTTTCCATTCCCTTTTTACCCCTAATGTCCTATAAGTATTTACCCGACCTATCCTTAGGTCTGTTAAGGCTATAAGTTAGTCAATAGTATTTAAAATATAACCCCTAAAACTTGACGTTATATAATAATCAATTTTAAGCTAAGTAACCTTTTTCACACTCTTACAAAAAAACCACAAATAACCTTTTACAAATCAGAAGTCACATTATGTTTCAATGGTAGAAAACATTAAACATTTACACACATAGCCCTAATATGGCTAGGTAATCAGAAATTCAGAATAGCCAAAAATTTAATCGTATTGTAATAATAGCCCGTTTTAAGTATCTTGCAAATACAACCCAAATTATGACTAAGTCTTTAATTAATTAGAATTGAGAGAAACAAATTGATAATGGTTGAATCCTAATCAATCAAAACCCTTAGTCGAGAAAGGATCTAATAAACAAGAACACTAAACGACTATATCATGTGATTTAACAGATAGCTACAATCAGAACAAGAGAATACTCAGTCAGTTTCAAGTACAAAAAGATTTTCTATCATGTAGTAGACCTAGGTTAACAAGTAATCAATTACAAAAGAATGAAGCACAGTAGAGACAAGAATATGTTTAGGGTAACTTAGCTTTTTGACGTTTCATTTTCATTTTTCTTTCTTTCATCTTTTTCTTCTTTTCCTTTATCTTTCTTCAGTTTCTTCCTTTTCTTCTTGGTTTTCCGGTGATTCAGAGACTTTGAGTTTCGTTTGACCTTGGTCTTCTAGATAGAATCTTGGAGTCTAGTTTGGGTATCCGCTGGAGTAGGGTTCCAGCGGAACTTTTTTACATATTCGAGTAGCAGGGCTAACATTCGAGGGGTGGGACTTAGAGGGGGTGATAGAGAATTTCAAGGCAGTTCTGGGTTGTAAAGAAGGGTGACTAGTTCATTGGTTGGTGGTCGCCGGCTAGGGTTCCGGCGACCGGAGTTTCAAGATCTGGGGAGATGGAGGGGTATCTGGATAGGGCTATTGTGACGGGGTGGTAGAGGAGGAGGAAGAGATTCAGGGGCTGGTGGCTTTGGTCGGAGAAGATAAACAGTGAAAGACCACCGGTAGGGTTCCGGTGGCCTGTGGAGAGGAGGAAGGGATTGGGGGGCGGCAAGGGTTTGTATCTGAGAGAGAGTTAGTGTGTATAATGAGAGATTGAATGGGGGTATTGATATATATTAAACATGTAATATTGATTATCAGCCGTTGGATTAGATGAGATGAACGGCCAGAATCAATTTGGCCCTTAAACGGTAGCGTTTGATTTTATTAAATCCTTCCTCTTGTCCGTTGGATCAACTAGATAGACGGTCCTGATTGCTTCAATTAAGCGATGTCGTTTGGTTTAAGTGTGACACTGATTTCATCCGTTTGATTAATTAGATGGACGGCTATGATCATTTCCATTAACGATGTCGTTTTGTTTAGTAGGCAACCATTCACTTTGGTCCGTCTAATTCGATATATCAACGGTCCAAGCCTATTCTCCTATACATCGTCGTTTGGTATATTATAAGGGCATGGTGGTTCAATTTAATCTAGGCTAGGTCTGTTTGGGTATTAATTTGGGCCAGTATTTTATAAATTTGATCCAAAATACCTTGTATTTTCTTGTATTTTATCTTGTTTTGTATTTTTAACTTGTATTTATTTTATTTTCTTGTATTTTCTTGTATTTTTATATTTGTTTTCTTTAGTACTTATTCCCTTTATTTTTTGTGTTTCGTATTTTTCCTTTTGATTTTCTAAATTTCTTTAGTAATTATCTTATTTTTTTATATTTTCTAATTAATTCAAACTTGTATTTTTTGTTTTAATTTTCCTTACTTTATTTTCAACTATTAAAAACAAATACTGATACTTTTACACAATAATCAACCAATTTCAATTAAAAATTATTTTTGTATATTTATTTTGGACTTAATTGCTTGGGGCACAAATCACGTGCTCACAGTTGCCCCTCTTTGCTTGGGAACACGAAGAGTTTCAGTGCAAAGACAAGTGAGCAGTAATGAAAGATTTTTGCCCACTCTCATATTCCGTATGAAGCATTTTTTGAAAGTTTTAACCGCATCCTGCTTCAAAGATTGCATACATATTCTAGGCTAAACAGGAATCAGGTCAGTGTAGTTCTGGAATGTTTGGCAGTTGAAACTACCAAAGAGCTGTGACTCTATTGCTGTTGCTTGTTATTGCTGCATGCTGATCTCCTTATTACACCATGATAAAAATAAAATAAGCTAAACTATGCTCTATGTTTTATAAAATCCTAGCTATATCTTTCAACTGATTCTTGTTTTTCATTTGCATATTTCATTCTTTTGAGAAGACTCTTGCTTGCAACTTGCTTCAAATATATTCCCTTATTATTGAGGTGGGTGCTTGCTTGCAAAACTTGTAATGTATTCCCTTGTTCTTCAGGTGGGCGCCTGTTTGCAAAACATTGAAAAATATTTCCTTGTTCTTCAGGTGGGTGCATGCTTACTACAAAAATAAAGAAAACTTTCTGCCCCAGTATGGGGCTTAAGATCTATCATGCTATTAAATGTTAGCTTAAAAAGAAGAATTTCATTTTGAAAAATATTCTCTTATTATACATGTGGGCTCCTAATTCAAACACTAAGAAAAATATTCTCTTGTTATCCATGCGGGAGCCTGATTACAAAAACTAAGGAATATTAAAAACTAAGAAAAATATTCCCTTGTTATCCAGGTGGGCGGATGATTGCAAAAATTTAAGAAAAATATTCCCTTGTTATCCAGATGGGCGCCTGATTGCAAAAAACTAAGAAAAATATTTCCATGTTATCCAGGTGGGCGCCTGATTGCAAACATTTAGGAAAAATATTCCCTTGTTATCCAGGTGGGCGCCTGATTACAAAAACTAAGAAAAATATTCTCTTGTTATCCAGGTGGACGCCTGATTACAAAAACTAAGAAAAAATTCCCTTGATATCCAGGTGGGTGCATGATTACAAAAACTAAGAAAAATATTCCTTTCTTATCCAGGTGGGCGCCTGATAATAAAAACTAAGAAAAATATTCCCTTATTATCCAGGTGGGCGCTTGATTACAAAAATTTAAGAAAAGTATTCCCTTGTTATCCAGGTGAGCTCCTGATTACAAAAACTAAGAAAAATATTCCCTTGTTATCCAGGTGGGCGCCTGATTGCAAAAATTTAAGAAAAATATTCCCTTGTTATCCAGGTGGGCGCCTGATTACAAAAACTAAAAAATCACGAAAAAGAATTCTGCCCCAGTTTGATAACTGGGTGTAACATTTTTCAATTTTTGAAATAAAAAGTAAAACTTCCCTTATTATATAGGTGGGTGCCTGCTTACTGACTCTTTCATCGTAGATTCCTTTCTCCATTGTTGCCTCATTTGGCTTTTTTCCCTTATTTTCCAGGCGGGTGCCTAATTTTACCAAACTTGTGCTCCCTTGTGTGTCCATATTGGTCAGATTCACTTTAAAGTGATTAGTAAGAATTTGAATCATTTGTCCCTGTTCTAATCAATGAACAACTTGTTAGTATAAAAATGGTGGTTAGCAGCTATCATTCTTGTTGGCCTTGCTTCCACTCTTGCATTTACTTCAGCTTTCTTTTGTGCTGCCTTGTTGTGGCTCCTGGTTGTTTTCCAACAATTTTCTAAACTCAAACTTTCATTGTAATTCCCTTTTTGTTGTTTCTTCTTCCCTTTTAATTCCCTTTGGCTATATGACCGCCACCTGTTGTTTTATTTCTCTTGTTCTTGAAGGACCCATTCTTATTGTGCCTTTTAAATGAGAAGCTGGTAATTAGCTTACAACTGGCAATGTCTTGTAGACAGATTTTAAGAAAAATAAAATGCAATGACCCTGAATTTTGAGGGTAGGAATATTTTCAAAGTAAAAGGAAAAGACTTATCTGAATGGGAAGGCTAATTCCTTTGATCATGCCATGCATTCGGCTAGCCGACCCCGTCTGTCCAACCACATTTCTTGCCAACTTATTTCTCTTTTTTCAATAACCCAAACTTTACTTGCTTTGCCGCTTTCGTTCCACAAAATTATTTCTCACTTTCGCCTTACGGTGCCCGTCAGGATTTTCACCAGTAAGACTCTCTCATTTATTTTTCTCAACTCACGTCGCCTTATGGTGACCGTATGGGTTTTCACCAATAAGACTCTCTCATTTTTATTTCTCTCAGCTTACGTCACCTTACGATGCCCATGAGGGTTTTCACCAATAAGAATCTCTCATTTTTATTTCTGTCATTTTCTCCATCTTCAAGTACCCTAGTGTTGTCCATAATATGCTTTTCTTGACTTATTTGTACTGCCATTTTCTTGAAATTAATCTGAAGGTCTTTCTTTGGACCGTAATGTGGCTTTTGGATGGGTTTTAGAAAGAAAGACATAAAGGCTCAAATTTCAAACTTGGGTTTCAAAATTACAACTTTCGGAATCATACCCTTCATAATGAACATAACTTCTGCCCCAGTTTCTATTTTTGGGGACCCGTGGACTTTCTTTCTGCTACGACTGAACCTCAATGAGTCTTCCTACGTACCCTTTCGGGATCAAGTCAAAACGTAGTTCGGATCATAAGATCGCTTCATTGCTGTGATTTTGACTTTTTCCCAATTTTTCTTCTTTTGTATATTTTTCTTCTTCTCTTTTTTTTTCTTTTGTCATTTTTCACAACTTTTTATTCTTTTTTTTTCTTTTGCTTTTCTTCTTTTCTTTGTCATTCCATCATTCATAATTTTACTTCATTGTTGATTCCGAAAGAGGTTTATGAAAGAATAATACAATAAGGCTCAAAGGGATAGCAATGGGTAAAGTGTTTAGATAAAGAAATAAAATGGCTTCATCATTTCAATTTCAAAAATATGACAAATACAATTAGATACATGAAAGAAATCATATATAGTATCGTTTGACTGTATCAGAGTTAATGGCAGTCTCTACGCATTTCCATTCTATATCTGTAAAATATAATGCTCCATTGGACAACACTCGAGATACCACACATGGTCCTTGCCAATTAGGGGAAAACTTTCCTTTTGCTTCCGCCCAATGAGGTAAGATACGCCTCAACACCAATTGTCCAACCTCAAATTTCCGTGGAGTTACTTTCTTATTATATGCTCCGGCCATTCTATGTTGATACAGTTGTCCATGACATACTACTGCCAATCTCTTCTCATCAATTAAACTCAATTGTTCTAACTAGGATTTTACCCATTCATCATCATCGATCTCTGCCTCTACAACGATTCAAAAGGAGGGTATTTCAACTTTCGCGGGTATCACTGCCTCCATGCCATACACCAATAAATAAGGGGTTGCACCAATCGAAGTATGCATAGTAGTGCGATAACCCAACAAAGCAAAGGGTAATTTCTCATGCCATTGCCTCGTTCCTTCCACCATTTTCCGAAGAATTTTCTTGATATTCTTATTTGCGGCTTCCACTACTCCATTTGCTTTGGGCCGATAAGGTGTAGAGTAGCGATGCATATTATTAAACCTTTGACATGTCTCCGCCATAAGATGATTGTTAAGGTTAGCTCCATTATCTGTAATAATCACTTTTGGAATTCCAAAACAAATGATGTTTGCATGCACAAAGTCCACCACTGCCTTCTTTGTTACCGCTTTGAATGTCTTCACCTCCACCTATTTGGTAAAATAATCAATGGAAACCAGAATAAACCTGTGCCCTATTAGATAATGTTAGCTTTATCGGACCAATGACATCCATGCCCCAAGCAACAAAAGGCCATGGTGCCGACAATGTATGCAATTCATATGGCAGAGAATAAATCAAATCCCCATGTATCCGGCACTGATGACATTTCCGTACATATCCTATACAATCTTGTTCCATAGTAAGATAGTAATATCCGGACCCAGAGTATTTTCTTTGCTAAAATATACCCGCTCATGTGGGGTCCACAGGCTCTTGCGTGTACCTCAATCATGATTGTAGTAGCCTGCTTTTCATCTGTACATCTTAACAAACCCAAATCTGGGGTCCTTTTGTATAAAACCCCTCTACTGAAGAAAAATTGACTCGCCAATCGTCTTATGGATCTTTTCTAATCCCCTATAGCTTGCACCGGGTATACCCCCATTCTCAAATATTCTTTTATATCATGGAGCTATGGTTCACCATCAAGTTCCTCTTCTACTGTATAACAATAAGCATTCTGATCATGAACTTGGATTTGTAATAGATCTATATAAGCTTTATCCGGATGGTGTTACATTGAAGATTGAGTAGCCAGAGCATCGATAACTTCATTGTGCATTCTTGGGATATGTTTAAACTCTATGGATTGAAACCACTGACATAGTTCATGTAGACACTGTCGGTACGGTATGAGTTTCAAATCCCTTGTCTCCTATTCTCCTTGAATTTGATGTATCAAAAGATCCGAGTCACCTATGACCAAAATCTCTTGAACACTCATGTCTATTGCCATCCTTAATCCTAATATACATGTTTCATATTCAGCCATATTGTTAGTACAGAAAAAGCGGAGTTGAGCGATAATCGGGTAGTGCTGAACCGTTTCTGAGATGAGTACAGCTCCAATTCCAACTCTTTTGCTGTTAATAGCCCCATCAATGTATAACTTCCAGCCTGGCTTTTCGCAGTTCTTCAATATTCATCGACTCCTCATCAGGGAAATATGTTTTCAGTGGTTCGTACTCATCGTCGACTGGATTTTCTGCTAAGTGAT
Source organism: Nicotiana noctiflora (assembly GCA_032618575.1). NCBI lineage: Eukaryota > Viridiplantae > Streptophyta > Magnoliopsida > Solanales > Solanaceae > Nicotiana > Nicotiana noctiflora. The sequence goes on from JASVEL010001642.1 coordinate 35,264, forward strand.
CAGCAACTTCTTGCGCTTTCATCGTAGTGCGGGTTACATAAACAATATCAAACTCTGTGAGCAGAATTTACCATTTAGCAAGCCTTCCCGTGGGCATAGGCTTCTGAAAGATGTACTTCAACGGGTCCAAACGAGATATGAGATAAGTGGTGTAATCCAATAGGTAGTGTTTCAACTTCTGCGTAACCCAGGTTAAGGCACAACATGTTCTTTCCAACTGAGTGTATTTTACCTCATAAGGTGTAAATTTCTTACTGAGATAGTAAATTGCTTGCTTTTTCTTCCCTGTTTCGTCATGCTGCCCCAGTACACAGCCGAAGGAGTTAACTAATACAGTCAAATAAAGGATCAAAGGCCTTCCCGGGTTCTGGAGGAACCAATACAAGCGGATTGGCCAGATATTCCTTGATTTTATCAAATGCAGCTTGACATTCATCAGTCCATTTTACTGCAGTATCTTTGTTCAATAATTTGAAAATAGGCTCACAAGTTGACTTCAATTGGGCAATAAATCTTCTAATATAATTCAACCTTCCCAGCAAACTCATCACATCTTTCTTCCTTTTTGGCGGAGGGAACTCCTGAATAGCTTTTATCTTGGACGGGTCCAATTCAACACCATGCCAGCTTACCACAAACCCCAATAATTTCCCTGATGGTACTCCAAAAGCACATTTTGCTGGATTGAGCTTGAAATTGTATCTACGAAGCCTCTGGAAGAACTTCCTCAGGTCTTTAACATGATCGTACTGCTTCCTGGATTTAATAATGACATCATCCACATAGACTTCAATCTCTCGATGTATCATGTCATGAAACATGGTAGTCATTGCTCTCATATATGCGGCTCCAACATTTTTCAATCCAAATGGCATTACTCTATAACAATATGTTCCCCACGGTATTATAAAGGATGTCTTTTCTGCATCTTCTTCGTCCATCAGGATCTGATGATAACCCGCATAACAATCCATAAAAGATCCAATCTCATGTTTGGCACAATTATCAATTAGTATGTGGATGTTTGGCAATGGAATATTATCCTTCAGACTTGCTTTGTTGAGGTCTCGATAATCAACACACACTCTGGGTTTTCCGTCTTTTTTCGGAACATGTACAACATTAGCTAACCAGGTGGAATATTTGGTGACCCGTATGACTTTCGCCTCAAATCGTTTGTTAACTTCCTCTTTTATTTTCACGCTGACATATGTCTTAAACTGTCTTAACTTCTGCTTGATGGGCTGGCATTCCAAATAAATGGGCAACTTATGTACCACCAAATCAGTACTTAGCCTTGGCATATCGTCATATGACCATGCAAATATGTCTTTGTACTCATGTAGTAACTTTATCAAGTCCTCTCTGAGTGAGGCTTCCAAATACACCCTAATCTTTGTTTCCCGAATGTTTTCCTTATCCCCCAAATTAATAGACTCTGTCTCATTCAAGTATGGTTTGGGTTTCTCCTCATAGTGGCTCAGATCCTTACTAATTTCTTCCAAAACTTCTTCATCCTCATACTCCACTTCATTATCGTATTCAATTTTTTGTATTACTATTTGATTATCAAGATTGGGCCAAGAATTCCTTATGCATGAAACATCATTGAAATTAGCCAAAAATGGAATGTTCAAGAAAAGAAAAGGAAATAAAATAAGGCTATCAAAATGGAGGAAGAAAGAAATTGCATTTCATTAAAATTTCAAAATATAACAAGGTTTGACATGTCCGAATAGATGGAACACAGAATGTGTATTACAGCCTTCAAATAAAATAGATTTAAGAATGAAACATCAAAGCTAACTACCAAAACTCCTTTCTGGTCGGAAGAGGAGTATCTTCCCAGTTATTCAGCTTGATCTGGGATCCAACAAATTGGACGTCTATTTTACTTGTGCCCTCAGTTGCCTCTACCATGTTCACATCTTCGAACAACCTCTCAAATCTTTCTAACAGCTCCTTGTCTGGCCTTATCTCTGCTTGGCTTGGCATGACCGTTGCCAGACGTCTTTTTGTACCAGTCTTGACGAATGAATGGGAGAGTTTAGGGATAGACTTAGGGAGGGTCCATCCTTTCTTTTTCAGTTTTTGGGCTCTTTTTATGCCGGCAATGGTTGGCTTGAAACCCAATCCGAAAGTTTCAATGATACTCGAAAGAGATACTGGTTGTGTAGCTCCTAAACATTTCCCAGGGAGGAATCTATTTTTCAACATCTCAATAGCAACCGTGAGTTATGCGGAAGCTATCTTGGGTATCGGAATGTTTTCCCCGTCAGATATTTTATCCACAGATATAGTGTCCACCACTTGATATACCCAGGGACCTTTACCGCCCTTGACTTATTCAAACGACGTGATGATATTGCAGGAAATATCTTTACCATGAACCACTATTTTTTGACAATCCCACTCGAATTTCACCATTTGATGGAGTGAGGAAGGTACAACCTTTGCAACACGATTCCATGGATGTCCTAGTAGGAGATTGTAGGACACGGCAACGTCCAAAACTTGAAATTCCATGGTAAACTCTACTGGTCCGATAGTGAGTTCCAATATAATGTCTCCAACAGTGTTCTTCCCACCTCCGTCAAATCCTCTCACGCATATACTGTTCCTATGGATTCTTTTATGATCAATCTTTAGCTTGCCCAAAGTAGACATAGGGCAAATGTTGGAACTTGACCCGTTATCAACCAAGGCGCGGGTCACCACTGATTCCTCGCACTACACCGTAAGATATACCCTATTGTGCTTTGTCCCCTCCAATGACAGTTCATCATCTGAAAATGTTTTCCTGTTTGCCTTGAATATTTTATTTGTGATATTCTCTAAATGACTCACTGTGATCTTTTCTGGTACATGGGCCTCGTTCAAGATCTTCATTAACGCCTTTCAGTGTTCATCAGAATGAATCAACAAAGACAGCAAAGATATCTGCGCTGGTGTTTTTGTCAGCTGCTTGACTATAGAATAATCTTGAGCTTTCATTTTCTTCAAAAATTCCTCGGCTTCTTCTTCAGTGACAACTTTCTTTACATTGGCTGGATTATCTTTTGCAACTTTTGCCTTCCTCAACTCATCGGGAGCAAAACATCTCACTGTCCTGGTTAAACCGTGGGTTTCACAAATCTCCTCCTTGATTTCTTATCCTTTTACATGGCAATTACCTTGCTGTAATTCCAAGGCACAGATTTGGTGTTCACTATGGGCATTTGAGTGACTATCTTGATAACAACTGGCTCTAGCTGCGCTCCTTTTACAGTCGATATAGGCTTTGTACTCACTCTGGGCACTGTCACCTTTATAGGCTCAGGTTCCGCTACCACTGTTGGCTTGTTTACAGGTGGCTTGACTGGTATTTTCTCACTTATGGCTTTCTCCTCCATCTTGCTGCTGCTTGCTTTGATCATCATTGCGGCCTGAGAGGGCTTCTTGCAAATTCCCCATTGTACCAGCTCTATCATGTGGGTCTCATGGCGGACAGACAAAGAGTTCTGTGTTATATTAGGAGCCTCGGGAGCTTGAACCTCAATTCTTCTAGAGTCGATAAGTTCCTGTATTGCATACTTCAAGTGCCAGCATTTTTCAGTGTCATGCCCTGGGGCTCTTGAACAATATTCACAATGGATAGATTGGTCCAAGTTTCTCGGTGGTGTATTGGGGATTTTGGGCTCTATGGGGTTTAACATCCCAAGTTGTCTTAGTCTATGGAAATGACTGGTATACGACTCACCCAGGGGAGTAAATGTTTTCTTTCTTTGTGTACTATCATTCTTGACTCCAGGGTTAGGGCGGAAACTTGTTCCATTAGGATTTTTCTATGTTTTTGGTGGTGGGTATGTGTTTTGGGTGTGGTAAATATTTTGGGGTGCCGGAGTTCGCCATGGAGTAGAAGGTGGTGGGTAGGCTTGGGCGTGATGTACAAATAATTGTGGACCAGGAGGAGGGTAATAATGGCTATATGGTGTTGGCGGGTAGGGTTGATGCGGGCGAGGCTAATGGTAATATGGATTGGGACTCTTGGACCAAGACCTCACTTCTATGAATGCTACTTCTTCCTTCTTTTTCTTCCCGATTGCTCCACCCGTACCTGTCTGGATTGCCTGGTTCGTAGCTTTGATGGTTGAATAGCTCATGATTTTGTTTGACTTCAATCCTTCCTCAACCAAGCTTCCCATTTTAACTACCTCTTTGAATGTTTTTCTATTTGCAGATACCAAATGCCCATAGCACGTTGGTTCCAAAGCTTGTAGAAAACTGTCTGCCATCTCTCCCTCCTTCATCAGTGGGTCTACCCGAGTAGCTTGCTCCCTCCACCTAAATCCATATTCTCGAAAACTTTCTCCCGACTTTTTCTCCATCTTTGTCAGTGTCAACCTATCTGGGAAAATTTCCAAATAGTATTGAAAATGGTTTGCAAATGCCTGGGCTAGATCATCCCAAATAAATCACCTGGTATGGTCTTGTCGGGTATACCATTCAAGAGCTGAACCACTGAGACTTTGGCTAAAGTAACCCATGAGTAACTCATCTTTCACACCGGCTCCACGCATCTTGCTGCAGAACCCTCTTAAATGTGCTATCAGGTCGCCGTGGCCATCATACAAATCAAATTTCAGCAGCTTAAATCCTGTTGGCAGTTGCACTTCAGGGAACAGACATAAATCTTTGTAAGCTATGCTTACTTGACCACCCAAGCCCTGCATATTATGGAATGATTGCTCGAGGCTCTTCACTTTTCTAGCCATCTCTTCCTGCTCAGGATTTGTAGTTGGTTTCTCCTCTTCAGCCATATCAATGAGAGGGGTATAGGAATCACGCTTGTCGGAAAGTAGGTTCCGGGGGGTAACAATGGTTATCTTGGACGCAGAATAGTGGTTCACTAGAGGATTTTTGCAAGGTAGCTGGTGGTGGTGCCACATATACAGGAGCAACATGTGGTGGTGGTGGTGGAACTTGTTTAGGGATTGGAGGTGGTGCTTGTGATGTGGTTGCGTAGTAAGGTGGATATGTAGGATAAGTGGAGGATGAGTTCATAGTGGGTGGATCTTGTGCTGGGACTGGTGGAGGGATGTATGTGGGGTTGACAGGGTAGGTGGGTAAAGGTTGTTCCTTTGCCCAAGCCTGGTACATCTCAGCCATTTGTTGTTTGAGTTTATACATCTCCTCTTTCATGCTATTCGCATCCACTACCCCGACTTCCTGCACTGGATCCATAACTGTTGCTTCAATTTCCTAAGTAATTGCCTTTGTCATATTCTGGGAACGAGTATTGTAATTGTGAGTTGCCAGAATGCCAGTTACTAACCACTTTTATCTGTTACTCAACTGTGAGCACGTGATTTTTGCCTTAAGCAAACAAATTCCAATATAAATATAAAAATAAGATTTTTGATGTGCAATTGTGTGTTTTAATTGTAATACTTGTTTGTTTGTTGTTAAAATAAGTTTGAAATTAAAACTACAAAAATAATCAATTAGAAAATGTCACAAAAAATATGGAAAATTAGAAAAAATCATCAAAAATACAAAAAATACCAGAAAAACAAAAGAAAATGGAAAAAATAACATAGAATACCAGAAAAATCGGAAAAATAGGGAAATAAAAGAAATATAATAATTGAAAATAAATACAAAAAGAGAAAATGAAATACAAAAGAAAATACCAAGAAGATAATTAAAATACAAGAAAAAATACAAAAATACAATAAATTGGGCTGAAGTACAAAAGATACAGGCCCAAACATGTAACAACCCAAGAGATCAGCTGGTCCGTTTAAACTCTAACCAAACGATGACGTGTAGGGCATTTTAATACTCACCGTTGATATAATTAATCCAACGGATCACATAAGGCGGCTTAACTAAAAATTAAATGACGCCGTATAGGAAGTTAATCTTGACCGTCCAATGGAAAGATCAGACGGATAGTTTGGAATCTCTTAAAGAACTAAACAACGTAGCATTATAAATTAATCTTGGCCGTCCATGTTTGAACATCTAACTGACACAAGGAGGCTTCTCACTTAACAGAACAACAACGTTTTAAGGGAAGAGATCCTGGCCATTGATCTCAATTTATCCAAAGGCCAGGATCACGCGAGACTAAGGGGATATATAAAGGACAGTCTCTCATTCATTACACGCATATACACTCACATACACACCCCTGAAACCCTAGCCGCCCTCCTTCATCTTCTTTATTCCTCGTCTCTCATAGAGACTGGCTCTGAACCTTTGCCATCTCCGAATTAAACCACCGTCAAACCTTTCACCCCTAACTCCCATACACCACAACTACCACGAAACCCCTAGTAAACCAAAAAGCCCCTTCTTTCTTGAAAGTCCGGTCGCTGGAACCCTAGCCGTCGACCTCTAACTTATGAATCAATCTCCCAGGTTTACACTATAAGACCACCTCAAAGAGGCCTTTCACCTCATCTAGGTGGCTGGTCTCGAATCAGGCCGGAATTGTTCGAATAAAGCAAAGAAGCTCGCTGGAACCCTACTCCGGCGAGCACCCAAAACAAACCCCACCCCCAATACCTCTCAAACAACACCCAGACCACCCCTTACCCACCAAAACTTCAAAAATAAGCCCCATCGAAAAGATCTGATATCCAGAAGACTTTAAGTCTTCAAGAGCTTCTAAGGTCTGGTAATAAAGAAAGAAAGAGAAAGAAGAAATAAACAAGAATAAAAGTATGAAAAGAAAGAAAGAAAGGAAAAGGAATCTTGAAAGCTAAGTTCTTCCTACCCTTCTTCTGCATTGCCTATTTGCCTTCTGTAAATGTTTTTGATGTTCTTGTTAGCCTGTATTCGTTGCATGCTTAAGATCTATTCTATTTCTTTACACATGCCTAGTATGTTTCAGCATTTTTAGGGTTTTAATGATTATTACACACGAATCATGGTTAAATATGCTTCTTTATGTTATTTATTCATCATGCCTTGTCTGAAATTATGCTTTGATTAATTGGGATTCAACCATTATCAAAACTTCTCTCTGAGTTCTAGTTGATTGGAAATTGATATACGATTAAGGCTATATGTGCAAGACAACATGAATTGGCTATATTTGTAATTTGATTCATTTGTTAGACTATTCTGAATCTTATAATACTTTTATGATTTGGTTATAGCTGTAAAGATCTAGGGTTAGTTTCTGAAAGTTAAAGTAGATATGGCTATTTTTGAAATGATTAAGTTTAGTTATTTTTGAAATGATTAAGTCTGGCTATTCTTGAAATGATTAAGTCTGGCTATGCCTGAAATGATTAAGTCTGGCTATTCCTGAAATGATTAAATTGGTTATAATGTTAAGTGGCCAGTTTTGCAAACCTATTTCTGATTAGTTGCTTAGTATTGATAAGGGGTTACATTTTAAATAATCTTGGGTCTGTTAAAAAGTGGTTAAAATGGAAAAGGGTTTAGGGTCTGAATCTGGCTAAGTTTTAAACAGTTATAATAAACTGGCTATTAGTTAAATAAGGCACTAAACCTAATCTGCCTAGACATTAGTAGGTCGAGTAAATAAAGAACAACAATAGGGGTATAATAGGAACAATAAATGGCATTATTGATGATTTAATATAGCCTATAGGGATAGAAAAGACTTTACTACTTAGTATTCTTGTAATTAACTACAAAATAAAGGGTAAGATAGGCATAATAAAAAGGCAGAATTGAAATTTCACTTAGCAAGTGAGGGCAGCTTAGTAAAACACCCCTAATAGAACACAAAAGAACTACCTAGAACCTTCCAACAGGGGTTGGAAGGCATTTCGACACATAATTCAGGGGATTAAACTGTAAATCATTGAAAAATAAAGGGGAGAGGATTAAAAATAAGTTATTTGAATTTTCCCCTCAAATTTCACTCAAAACCAGTCTATAAATAGACTGTCAATTAGCCTGAAAAAGGGTCCAAATTTTGAAAGTAAGAAAAAACATTATAGATTCTGCAATTAAAAGGGTTACAACTCAAGGATTAGAATTCGAATATATGGAAAGAGGTTCTTTGGGCATTAATCTGGAGTTTTATTAGAGTTTATTGTTCTTCAACTTTGATGGATTCTACTTGAGCTCTTCGATTATACTTTTTGATTAGCTGGACAATTGGATTTGCTGCTCTACTTGTGGCTTTGTCTGCTATTCTATTGTTGCTCTGTTGCTGTTATCTCTACTGACTATTTATTCATCCCCAACCTAGACTCATAAGATTATTTTGGTGAATCAGGTACACTCTTTTTTTTTGGAGATGTAATTACAATTGATTGAAGAAATGAGAATCTCATGAGATATTTGGACGATTTCTGTTGCTGTTTTTCTTTTTAGCTTTATAATTATCATGCCTTAGATTTCCTGTAATTCATTACGATGTTTGTAATAATTAACACTTATATGCAGTCGAAACAAAAATAAGTAGAAAGTGTAGTAGTAGTATATACGTAAATACAGTTATCATTAGTCTTAGGTTGAAAACAGGTTAACATATGAATCTAATTTGCCTAGTAAAACTAGCTAAACGCATGAAATGGTAATCAACTAACTTCGATAATTAGAACCTGATTATTAGTCTATAAAAGGAAATGAGTAGATGAGTTAAAGATGTTTTGTCATTCAAACTCGTTTAACAATAACTTACAATAATATAAGTTAGAATCCTGTAATTAATTATAGTTTGAACCTGTTCTGTTAGTATTGTCATCACAGTTTAAATAATTGAAATAGAAGTATTATTACTTAAGTCCAGTTAATGTTTAATTGGTGATTAGAGTCAACCATTAGTATTGCTAAACATGTCCAGGACTTTATGAAATGAAAATGACTTTTGTTGATCTATTCTTTTGTCTAATGAATGTCTATTTGATTGTTATGAAATTTCAATTCTACTCTATATTTTTTCCGTATGTTCTGGGCCTAATCGAAAACACAGTCCCAAATTTAATTGAATTTACTTATGTACCTCTGAATAATGATACATGTATATGCCGGGTTTTAGAAGCCCAGTTATGTGTATTAGACTGTTAATACAGTCTACAAGTCCAGGCCTAGAAATGGATAGTTAGCCTGGACGTAATAATATCAAATTCAGAAAAATACCAAAAAAAAACTATAACATAATTAGGAGAAAAAACAAAAATAGCGAATATAGTATTTGATAGGTTTGGACTTATAAAATAACAGGATGAGCCTCGTATAAAATGAAAACATGCGGGGCCCCCATATGAACTTTAATAAGAATGTTAGATTCGGGAATATCGTTTAGCGAATTTTACGGTCTTTCCTAAAGATAATAAGGCGTAGACGTTATAGGCACGATTAAAATATACATTCTTAAATACGAGTGCACATTTATGTGACTCAAATCTCAAATCCCGGCAAAGCTGAAATGTATCAAAGTCACAGGCGTACTGGTTGTTGTGTGTCACGAATCCGGTCGTGATGGTGCCCAACACTAAAGCTAGGCAAGCCAGACCAACAATTGTTTCTCACAGATAAATATCAGTCCCAAATGGACAACTCAAGAAGAATATATGAGTCAAAAGAAACTCCAATAATAATAATAATATGAATAAATACTGAGAAGTGCGAAAGCGAACTAACACTCCCAAAGATCTGGGGTCACAAGTCTAGAGCCTCTAAACAAAACCAAATAGTAATAGACAATACTAAATGAAATAATCGAATCTGAAACATATAATAGTAACTGAATGGAATGAGAAGCTAGGTTCTGCGAATGTCGTCAGCTACCTCAGCAACTCGAAATAACTCTGTAGAAGCTGGAGTGCTCGTCTATCTCTCCTGTGTACCTAAATTTGCACACAAAGGTGCAGGGAGTAGGGGTGAGTACTAAGTACTTAGTGAGTAATAAATATATATTAATTGCTGAATGTAAGAAATCCACAAAGTACCACAAAGTAAAGCTAAACTACAGTCCGATTCCTCCTACGAACTAGCAACAATAGTACATTACAATTGTCGCAGATAATTTAACAGATAAAGATGCAATGCAATGCACATTACCGCTACGGCGTGTAGCCCGATCCATTTAACATCGACGACGCTCACTGGGGGTGTGTACAGACTCCGGAGGGGCTCCAACAGCCCAAGCGCAATATTGTTGCGGCGTGTAGTCCGATCTTCATATCATCTGCTGGAGCGTGCAGCCCGATCCATCCTCAGTCCACAACATCCATATGAGTCACACAATAGTTAAAATTATTTATTTCCAGGTTCCAGTTCGTTAATTATGAAAATACTTTAATTCTTATTTAATTTTCTATGAACAGGTGACTTAGCATATCAACACGGTGATTTCAAACTAGGACTGAGATCAGTGATTAAGCAAATAGAGCTGTCACATATATAACGATCCCCTAGGGATACTACAGGTCGTCACAAGGCCCCAAACATGGATTACAACCCACAAATATATCAAACACAGTGTGTGTTTCAATCACACATATCATGTTATTCATATTCGGGATGGACTAAGTCTCAATCCCCAGTCACGATCAATCCTGCACCTGCCACGGTGTACGAGCCATGCCCTACTAGTGTCACAATGTGCTAAGCCGAGGTGTCGAACCCTCATGCTACCATATATACAAACTACTCACCTCTAGCCGGTCGTGGACTCATCCGTGATGCCTTTTCCCTTCGAATTTGCTGCCTCGTGCATAGAATCTAGTCAAACCACAGTAATTATATCAAATACGGGTCAAAGAAACATAACCCAATTTAATTTACTCGAAATACGCAATAATGCACCAAGTTGGTAAAACCCAGACCCAGGGCCGGCTTCTCGAAAAATTCTGAAATTCATACCAGCGGATTTGTCGTCTCGCCATGAGTCCGTGCATGTAAAATTTATTGAAATCGGAGTTCGAATGTCCTTTCAAAAGTCAAAATTTTGTTTTCATAATCTAGGCCCTAATTCTTCACAATTTCTACCCAAATTCATGAGTTTTGATGTTAATTCTACCATATAATCGTGTTTTTGAGTCAAGAAACTTACCTCCGATGTTTCCCCGATGAAAACCTCTTACTTCTCGTCCAAATGCTCTCCAAAACGTTCAGTTTTTATGATAAAACTGGTTTTGTTCGCGGAGGTTCTGTTATTAACCCCTTCTGTCAGGCCTATAATTTGCTTTATGCGATCACAGCATCCTGCCTGCGATCGCGATGCACAAAATTCCCCAGGCTCTAATTTGCCTTACGCGATCGTAGAACCCTGATGCGATCGTAGAGAACCCGGTCACTCTTCTACACGATAGCAGGGCAACTCACGCGATCGCAGTGAACTACCTTCTTCTCCTGCGCGGTCGCAAAGCATGCTACGCGGTCGTGGTGTATAACTCCAAAGGCCTATGCGATCGCAGGCCTATTCACGTGATCGCATAGAGGAACTTTTGGCTGCCCATTTCCTCTTCTACGCGATCGTAGCCCCAGGCTCGCGATCACAGTGAAGAAATTCACTGTCAGTTTCTGCTATATTTTTCTAACTAAAAATCCCCGTTGGGCATCCGAAAACATCCCGAGACCCCCGGGACACCAACCAAAAGTGCAACTACATCACATTACCTTATTCAAACTTGCTCGTAACATAAAAACACCATCGTAAACATCAAAAACACCATTTTCACACGGATTCAAGCCTAAGTTTCTTTAAAACTTTCGAAACTAACATTTGATCAAAAACCTGACCTAAACACCTCCGAATGACCTGAAATTTTTCACGCATATCCAAAATCACCCAACAGAGATACTGCAACTCTTAAAATTTCATTCCGAGCCCCAGATAAAAATCTCACCTATTGTTCGGATTTCGCCAAAATTCAACCTTAGCCAATTCAAGCCTAAAACTACACCTGACCTCCGAATTCGATTCCGATTGCTCTCCTTAGTCACAAATGATCCCCCGAAACTAGTCAAATCATCAGAATTCAATTCCGAGCTGTCTAACTCATTGGTCAACATTTGGTTGACTTTTTCAAACTATCCTTCTCAAAAAGAGGTTTATGGCCTCATTTCTATCTAAATTCCTTCTGATTTGCTTCTAAATTTCCGAACAAATATAAATTAGCATATTGAAGTGTTAATTGAAGAAAATAGGGCGATAAATCCCGTAACGATGAGTCGGGTCGTTACATTCTCCCCAACTTAAATAAAAGCTCTTCCGCGAGCGGGTTAAGAAGCATACCTGGAGTCTCGAATAAGTGTGGGTATCTGCTCTGCATCCCCTGTTCGGTCTCCCAAGTTGCTTCCTCCACGGGACGACCTCTCCACTGCACTTTCGCTGAAGCTATGTCCTTAGATCTCAACTTACGAACCTGTCGACCCAAAATGGCTACCTACTCCACATCATAGGTCAAGTCCTCATCTAACTGTATCATGCTGAAGTCTAACACATGTGACGGGTCTCCAACATACTTCGGAGCATAGATACATGGAACACCGGGTGAACTCCCGACAAGCTGGGTGGCAAAGCAAGCATATAGGCCACCTCCCCAACTTTCCTAAACACCTCAAAAAGTCCAATGAACCTTAGGTTCAACTTTCCTCTCTTTCCAAACCTCATAACGCCCTTCATAGGGGAAACCTTCAGCAACACCTTCTCACCTACTGAATAAGACACATCTCGGACCTTCCCGTCCGCATAACTCTTCTGATGCGATTGAGCTGTGCGAAGTCGCTCCTGAATCATTTTCACCTTGTCTAAGGCATCCTGAACTAAATCTGTCCCCCAACAATCTAGTCTCGCCGGGCTCAAACCAACCGACTAGAGACCTACACCGCCTCCCATATAAAGCTTCATACGGTGCCATCTGAATGCTGGACTGATAGCTATTATTATACGCAAACTCTGCAATAGGCAAGTAATTAGCCCATGAACCAACAAAATCAATGACACAAGCACACAACATGTCCTCCAGTATCTGAATTGTATGCTCGGACTGCCCATCCGTCTGTGGATGAAATGTTGTGCTCAGCTCTACCTGTGAACCCAACTCTCGCCGAAATGTCCTCCAGAACTGAGAAGTGAACTGGGTACCTTTGTCTGATATGATAGAAATGGGAACTCCATGCAATATCACGATCTCGCGGATGAATATCTCTGCCAACCGCTCTGATGAGTATGTAGTACACACTGGAATGAAGTGAGCTAACTTGGTCAGCCTATCCACAACCACCCAAACTGAATCAAACTTCCTCGTTGTTCGAGGGAGTCCACTAACAAAGTCCATGGTGATCCTTTCCCACTTCCACTCGGTAATATCAATACGCTGGAACACACCTCCAGGCCTCTGATGCTCATACTTGACCTGCTGACAGTTTTGGCACCGTGCCACATGATTCACAATATCTTTCTTCATCTTTCTCCACCGGAAATGCTGTCTCAAATCCTGATCCATCTTTGCGGCACTTAGATGAATAGAATACCGCGAGCTATAGGCCTCCTCCAATATCAACTCATGAAGGCCATCAATTTTGGGCACGCATATCCGGCCCTGCATCCGCAACACACCATCACTATCAATAGTGAAATCTCTGTCATCATCATGCTGAACTCTGTTCTTAAGGACAAGTAAGTGTGGATCATCATACTGGCGCTCTCGAATACGGTCATATAAAGAAGACCGAGCGACCACGCAAGCCATCACCCGACTGGGCTCAGAAATATCCAGCCTCACCATCTGATTAGCTAATGCCTGAATGTCAACTGCAATGGGTCTCTCCCCAACTGGAATGTACGCCAAGATGCCCATACTAATAGCCTTCCGGCTTAAAGCATCAGCCACTACATTGGCCTTACCGGGATGGTACAAAATGATAATATCATAGTCTTTAAGCAATTCGATCCATCTCCACTGCCTCAAATTGAGATCTTTCTACTTAAACAAATGCTGAAGGCTGTGGTGGTTTGTATATACATCACAAGATACATCATACAAGTAATGCCTCCAAATTTTCAAGGCATGAACAATAGCAGCTAGCTCTATGTCGTGAACAGGGTAGTTCTTCTCATGGGGCTTTAGCTGAAGAGAAGCATATGCAATAACTCTACCCTCCCGCATCAATACGCAACCGATCACAACTCTAGAAGAATCACAATACACCATATAAGACCTTGAGGCTGATGGCAACACAAGTACTAGAGTTGTGGTTAAATCCGCCTTGAGCTTCTGGAAGCTCTCCTCACATTTATCAGACCACACAAATGGAGCATTCTTCTATGTCAACTTAGTCAAAGGTGAAGAAATAGATGAAAAACCCTGAACAAACCGGCGGTAATAACCTGCCAAGCTGAGAAAACTCTGGATCTCAGTAGCTGAGGAAGGTGTGGGCCAATTCTGCACCGCCTCGACTTTCTGTTGGTCAACCCGAATACCGTCACTGGACACCACATGTCCTAGAAAAGTCACAGTATCAAGCCAGAATTCACACTTAGAGAAGTTTGCATAAAACTTTTCTTCTCTTAACCTCTACAATACCACCCTCAAGTGTTGTGCGTGCTCCTCCTGGCTGCGTGAATACACCGGAATATCATCAATGAACAAGATCACAAAATAATCAAGGTACGGCAAAAATACACTATTCATCAAGTGCATGAATGCAGCTGGGGCATTAGTCAGCCCGAAAGACATCACCTGAAATTCATAGTGCCCATATCTCATTCTGAACACTGTTTTCATAATGTCCGAATCCCTAATCTTCAGCTGGTGATAATCCGATCGAAGGTCAATCTTAGAGAATGCACTAGCTCCCTGGATCTAATCAAACAAGTCCTCAATACGAGGCAATGTGTACTTATTCTTTACTGTTACCTTGTTCAACTACCTGTAATCAATGCACATTCTCATTGTGCGATCTTTCTTCTTCACGAATAACACCGGTGCACCCCAGGGTGACACACTCAGGCGTATGAACCCCTTATCTAAGAGTTACTGTAGCTATTCTTTCAATTCCTTCAACTCAGCTGGTGCCATGCGATAGGGAGGAATAGAAATGGGCTGAGTGCCCGCACCAAGTCAATACCAAAATCAATATCTCTATCAGGCGGCATGCCTGGCAGGTCTGCTGGAAATACATCCGGAAACTCCCTCACAATGGGGACCGAATCAAGACTGGGTGTCTCAGCCTCAACATCTCTAATGAAGGCCAAATAAGATAAACAACCCTTCCCAATCATTCGTTGGGATTTTATATAAGAAATCACCATGTCAGATACATAATCAGTCACGCCACGCCACTCGATCCTCGGATTACCTAGAATAGCTAGTGTGACTGTCTTGGCATGACAGTCCAGAATCGCATGGTAAGGAGATAACCAATCCATGCCTAGAATCACATCGAAATCCACTATGCCTAATAGTAACAAGTCAACTCGGGTCTCTAGGCCCCCAATAGTAATAAGACAGGATCGATATACCTGATCCACAATAACTGTACCACCCACCGGGGTAGACACATGCACAGGCAAGGCAAGAATACCATGGGTCACACCCAAATGATGCACAAAATATGAAGAAATGTAGGAATATGTGGATCCGAGATTAAATAAGACAGAAGCATCCATGTGGCAGACTAAGATAATACCTGAAATGACAGCATCTGATGCAATAGCGTCCTTCCTATCCGAAAGAGCATAGAAACGAGCCTGGCCTCCGCCAGTACGATCCTCGCCCCTAGGACGACCTCTGGCTACCTGCCACCATTCCTAGCTGACTGTGCTGGTATTGAAGAAACAGGAGCAGAAGACGAGGGCTGATCCCTCTGCTGAGACCGCTTACGAAGCCACTGAGAACACTCTCTCCTAATATGGCCAAACTCGCCACACTCAAAGCAATGGCCTAAATCTGGAGGAAGGGACTGCCGAGGACCCCTCACTGACAGATGAATCCTGAGCTGAAGAAGCAGGAGCAGAGCTCTGAGCTGGAAGGGCGCTCAATGCAGGTTGACTCTGCTGACGACCCTGCTGACCCTGGTGACCCTGATGGCCCTAACGACCACTATCTGATGAAGCTCCACTGGACTCTGCACGTCCTGACTGAGGAGATCTGAATGAACGACCCCTGCTGTGCTGAGGCTGGCCCCTAGAAGGAGCACCACTGTAACTACCAGTACAACGAGGCCTCTTAGCCTCACTCTCCTCACGCTCTCGGTGGCGATCTGTCTCAATCTGACGAGCCGCATCAACCACCTCCTCAAAGGTAACTACCGAAGCCCTCTCTCTAGTTATCAATGTATGGATAAGATAGATGAGACCATCTATAAATCTCCTGATCCTCTCTTGGTCCGTCGGAATCATCCACATGGCATGACATGCTAGCTGTGTAAATCTCAACTCATACTGAGTTACCAACATATCTCCCTGCTTCAGCCCCTCGAACTGACGACGCAGCTCCTCCCACTGGAACTAAGGCACATACTTCTCCAAAAATACCGTGGAGAACTGCTGCCAAGTGAGGGCACTGCCCCAGTGGGCCTACGCCTCTCAAAATCCTCCCATCATTGAAATGCTGGTCCTGTGAACTGGAGGGTACCGCTGGACTCCAAAATACCTGAAGTACGAAGCATACACTGACACTTATCCGGAAAACCCTGGGCGTCCTCGTCCTCAGCACCACTGAGTGCCAGAGGTGGTAGCCTCTAAAACCTCTCCAACTGACGCCGCTCATCATCAGGCATAGCTGGAACCACATGAGCTGGGGCTGGTGCAACAAGTGCAGCTGGCCGAGCTGGACTTGCCTCAGGTTCCTGTAAACCCTGAACTACTGGCTCGGGTGTGCGAGTCATCGGGGTCTGATTCCCTCCCCCTACCAATAAAGAAGTCGCCGCAGTAGAGGCTGCAACCACCCGAGCTAAGCTAATGCATACTGATAGAATCTGGGCCAAAGTCTCCTGAAGACCCGGTATCTCAATAAAAACTGCGGATGCCAGAACCTGAGTTGTTGGGGTGCCTGCAGCTGGAACCTGATCATGAACCTGGGCCACAAGTGTTGGAATCTGACCCTGAGTCTGGTCAGCTGGTGGGTCAGTAGGTGCTGGCAATGCTGCCCTACCTCTGCCACAACCACAGCCTCTAGGTGCCACTGGTGGTCGTCCGCCACGTCCGCTAGCTCGTGTTCTCTCCATCTGCGAGAGAATAGAATATGGAAAAGTTTAGTTTCACGATAACACAAACCGCATGATATGAATCCAAGAAAAGTGAAGTTTTTCCCAAAGTTTTGTAGCCTCCCGAGGATAGTTACGGACGTCTATGTACCGATCCGCAAAAGCCTACTAAACCGGCTCATGACTCGCAAGGCCTAGTAACCTAGGCTCTGATACCAACTTGTCACGACCCAAATCTGGTCGTGATGGTGCCCAACACTAAAGCTAGGCTAGCCAGACCAACAATTATTTCTCACAGATAAATATCAGTCCCAAATGGACAACTCAAGAAGAATATATGAGTCAAAAGAAACTCCAATAATAATAATATGAATAAATACTGAGAAGTGCGAAAGCAAACTAACACTCCCAAAGATCTGGGTCACAAGTCTAGAGCCTCTAAACAAAATCGAATAGTAATAGAGAATACTAAATGAAATACTCAAATCTGAAACATATAATAGTAACTAAATGGAATGAGAAGCTAGGTTCTGTGAACGTCGACAACTACCTCAGCAACTCGAAATAACTCTGTAGAAGCTGGAGTGCTCGTCTATCTCTCATGTGTACCTAAATCTGCACACAAAGGTGCAGGGAGTAGGGGTGAGTACTAAGTACTCAGTGAGTAATAAAAATATATTAATAGCTGAAAGTAAGAAATCCACAAAGTACCACAAAGTAAAGCTAAACTACAGTCCGATTCCGCCTACGAACTAGCAACAACAGTACATTACACTTGTCACAGATAATTTAATAGATAAAGATGCAATGCAATACGCATGACCGCCACGGTGTGTAGCCCGATCTATTTAATGTCGACGGCGCTCACCGGGGGTGTGTACAGACTCTGAAGGGGCTCCTACAGCCCAAGCGCAATAATACTGTGGCGTGCAGCCCGATCCTCATATCATCAGCTGCGGCGTGCAGCCCGATCCATCCTCAGTCCATAACATGCATATGAGTCACACAACAGTTCAAATTATTTATTTCCATGTTCCAGTTCGTTAATTATGAAAATACTTTAATTCCAATTTGATTTTCCAAGAATAGGTGACTTAGCATTTCAACACGGTGATTTCAAACCAACACTGAGATCAGTGATTAAGCAAATAGAGCTATCACATATATAACTATCCCCTAGGGATACTACAGGTCGTCACAAGGCCCCAAATATGGCTTACAGCCCACAAATATATCAAACACAGTGTGTGTTTCAATCACACATATCATGTTATTCATATTCGGGATGGACTAAGTCTCAAGCCCCAGTCACGATCAATCCTGCACCTGCCACGGGGTGCGAGCCACGCCTTACTAGCGTCACAATATGCTAAGCCGGGGTCTCGAACCCTCAGGCTACCATATACACAAACTACTCACCTCTAGCCAGTCGTGGACTCGTCCGCGATGCCTTTTCCTTTTGAATTTTCCACCTCGTGCGTCGAATCTAGTCAAACCACAACAATTATATCAAATACGGGTCAAAGAAACATAACCCAATTTAATTTACTCGAAATATGCAATAATGCACCAAGTTGGTAAAATCCAGACCCCGACTTCTCAAAAAATTCTAAAATTCATACCAATGGATTGCTCGTCTCGCCACGAGTCCGTGCATGTAAAATTTATCAAAATCGGAGTTCGAATGGCCTTTCAAAAGTCAAAATTTCATTTTCATGATCTAGGCCCTAATTCTTCACAATTTCTACCCAAATTCATGCGTTTTGATGTTAATTCTACCATATAATCGTGTTTTTGAGTCAAGAAATTTACCTCCGATGAAAACCTCTTACTTCTCGTCCAAATGCTCTCCAAAACGTTCAGTTTTTATGATAAAACTGGTTTTGTTCGCGGAGGTTCTGTTATTAAACCCTTCTGTCAGGCCTATAATTTGCCTTATGCGATCGCAACATCCTACCTGCGATCGCGATGCACAAAATTCCCCAGGCACTGATTTGCCTTACGCGATCGCAGAGAACCCGGTCACTCTTCTACGCGATCGCAGTGAACTACCTTCTTTTCCTACGTGATCGCAAAGAATGTTATGGGATCGCAATGTATAACTCCACAGGCCTATGCGATTGCATGCCTATTCACGCGATTGCATAGAGGAAATTTTGGCTGCCCATTTCCTCTTCTACGCGATCACAGCCCTAGGCTCGCGATCGTAGTGAAGAAATTCACGGTCAGTTTCTGCTGCATTTTTCTAACTAAAAATCCCCGTTGGGTATCCGAAAACATCCCGAGACCCCCGGGACCCCAACCAAAAGCGCAACTACATCACATTACCTCATTGAAACTTGCTCGTAACATAAAAACACCATCGTAAATATCAAAATCACCATTTTCACACGGATTAGAGCCTAAGTTTCTTTAAATGTTCCGGAACTAACATTCGATCCAAAACCCGACCTAAACACCTCTGAATGACCTCAAATTTTTCATACATATCCAAAATCACCAAAAGGAGCTACTGCAACTTTCAGAAATTCATTCTAAGCCCCAGATCAAAATCTCACCTACCGTTCGGATTTCGCCAAAATTCAACCTTAGCGAATTCAAGCCTAAAACTACACCGGACCTCCGAATTTGATTCCGATTTCTCTCCTAAGTCATAAATGATCCCCCGAAACTAGTCAAATCATCAGAATTTATTTTTGAGCTATCTAACTCATTGGCCAACATTCGATTGACTTTTCCAAACTATCCTTCTCATAAAGAGGTTTATGGCCTCATTTCTATCTAAATTCCTTCCGATTTGCTTCTAACTTTCCGAACACATATAAATTAGCATATTGAAGTGTTAATTGAAGAAAACAGGGCGATAACTCCCGTAATGACGAGTCGGGTCGTTACACGGTGTGACTCGAAATGCATTTTCGCAACGTCGCAAGTCGTTAAAATATCAAAACGGAACATTCACATTTATAAAAGCATATAAATAAACAAAACAAGTCAAGAACAACAGTTGAGCGACCGTGCTAAAACCACGGAATTCGGGAGTGCCTAACGCCTTCTCCCAGGTTAAGAGAATTCCTTATCCGGATTTCTAGTTTCGCAGACTGTAAAAAAAGAGTCATATCTCCTCGGATTCGGGATTAAACCGGTGACTTGGGACACCATTATTTTCCCAAGTGGCGACTCTGAAATCTAAATAAATCCCGTTCCGATTGTCCTTAGAGTGGAAAAACTCCTTCCCTGTTGTTATTATTATATCCTATCCCGAGTTGTATTAGTAATTAATGGGGTATACATTATTCTTCGAAAAAGGTAGTAAAAAGGGAGGAGTGACACCTCTGGCGACAAAACTTGTTAGTGGTTAGGCCATAATAGGTCAAAATTACAGGTTAAGAACACAATTTCGCCTGGCAATATCCGTCATCCTGGCATTGTTGTATTTTTTGATTTGCCAATTCTTTTGTTTTTGGCTTTTTCTTTTCCTTATATTTATTACCGCAAACGTTCTTTTTTTTTCATTTTTCACATTTCATTTCTTTTCTTATTGTTCCCTTTTTCATTTTTCATTGATCGGTCCTACATATTTGCCTATTGCACAAGTATTTATGGAGAAAGAATAATAACGACAAATTTGGTAATTCTCAACTTCATTAATACCCAATCATTTGATTACAAAGATGACATTCTAAAGATTATTGTACTACAACCTTCTAAATGCAGAAATAAAAATACAAAACTCAAAATGCATGTCCTAAGAATACATTAAAGACCCTAGTACCCGGGAGACATCGTTCGGTCTTACCACGGGCCTATATGCTAGTTCCCTTTGGAGTTTATCTAAATTTCTCATTACTTGCTTTACAAATATCATTGCTGAAGCGGCAAATGTGAACAGGGTCATATCTTCACATGTCTGGCAGTTTCGAGTGATATAATGAGCATGTTGACAATTCTTTCCCTAATCATTCCTTTCTCTTGAAGAAACCTCCCTATTTGTTTAGCACGAGCGTCCAGAGTTTGTTGGCTTTTCTCTTGAAGCTGCTGCATATCCATTTCTAACCGGGTCATGGCCATATAGCATTGTTCTCTTTCTATGTCAAACTTTTTTACTTGTTTGCTACTTTTGACCTCGGCCATGACAATCTTTTTTCTCAACCGAGCAACTTCAACATTATGTTCTTCTTTCAATTGTTGGATCATCCAAGCCCTTTTTTCAGCATTTCTATCCAATTACTTGTGAACCCCAATTAATTCTTTTTCCGCTTTGTCTAGATCAAAACTGTAGTCGTTCACCTTTCGCTGTAAATTATCAATCAGTTTTTCATCTCGGGCATGTCGAATAAGGGTTTTAGTTGCTGCTCTCATTTTCGGAATTTGGGCTTTTAATGCCTCATTTTCCTTAATTAGTTATTTCATTTCACCCTCATCGGCCGCCGCTTGTAAGCTGCTTTAGAATTTGACGTCTTGAACTTGCTTTTCTAACATACTAATTTTGGCTCGGAATTCGTTCTCCTTAGCCAACCAATCCCATTGCTCCTTTAACAACTCGACAAATTCTTGAATGTGAGGTCTCTGCATTGGTCTTTCATGCTCAAAATCTCTTCTATACCATACAGAATAACCAGGCGACACTTCACCTCTGGCCCGATCCCTTACACAAGTGTCCACTTTCAAACATTGACACTCATTCCATATTTGTCGGACTTTTGCCTCCGGAAATTTCCCATCGGGACTAATTTCTATCACTTGAATGTTGAGATCCCCATCTTTTGGCACTATTTGATATATTTTGAGTTGTTGTAATACTCGATACGACACATAATGTTGGATACTTTTGGGTCCCATTAAAAGAAGTGCGATCCTTCTGCTGGCATGTATATGACTTCATTGATGGGTAGCCACCCGAATGCCCATTCGATCTGACTAGCAGTAAGTGATCGGAAGTATGTGATCCAAACTTTAGACCCCTCCGGCAACTTGGCCCCTTTTATCCTCGTGTAGAATTCTTCTATGCAAGTCTTTTCTGATGATCCATAACTCAGAAACTAAGAGTGATGGCATAAGTGCTCGATCATCCACATCTGTAATAGCAAATTGCATCCCTTGAAGAAAACTGCTCCAGCTTTACATGTTGTGAGAGCACGAAAGATATCGGCCACTATCATCGGTGCCAAAGTACTGTTGACTTGTGTAAGGAGAGTGTCGACAATCCCGACAACTCTGATGTCGATGGTCCTGTCTTTCCTTGGAAATATTATCAAACACAAAAAGTCTACAATAAAAGCAAAATGCCTATGTTCCTCCCATTTAGCCTGGTTTGCTTTAATGCAGAGTTTGTTCGTTGGGTTGTTAAATCCTCCACCGTGACCATATCTATGGTATATGAAGTTCATAGAGCAAAACCCGAGGGCCAAATATTCATTGTGAACACTTCGGGCTATTTTCAAGGTATCCAGTAATCTGTGCGCGGTGATGGCTCTTGGAGCAACCGGATATTTGTCTTTCAGAGGGACCTCATTTTTACCGATGTAATTAGCAATCTCTTCTAGTGTCGGAGTGAGTTCAAAATCTGAAAAGTGGAGCACATTGTGTGCGGGATCCCAGCAGGTGACCAAGGCTCGAATAATGTCTCCCCGGTGTATGATATCAAGTAGCCCGGTAAGACCTTTCAAATATTTTTTGACCTCATCTTGTCCATCTTGACCTAAGTCATTCCACCACAGTCGTAACTCCAAAGGGATCATATTCATTAGTGAAAAAGGTTCAACTTGCATTGTGCTCATCCTGCACATTTATTAAAGGTGATTTAACCACATATCATTTGACCTAAAGACAAAAATATTTTTCAAAGGAAAATTTCTTTTCATCATTTTTCAAAAAGAAAAAAATCCCTATTTGCAAGTACGGCCTTTTAACACTTTTTCTGAAGATTTTAAGGCTGTATTTATTATTTAGGGAAAATCACTCAAAAGTGGCCATTTTTGCGCAAATAGCCTTCCGGCGTCCTTTCGGAACATTCGGCTATTTTTAAAAACAGCGTCACTTTGATTTATTAATATTTTTGGTTTTTTTGAAAAGGGGTGGTTGAACCCTTCAAGGGTTGCCTACGTATCTCACCTAGTGGTGAGAATCAAACCAGTGTAGTTCGGTCAAATTATTTTAGACCAACTATTTTAATTTTGACAAAAATTGACTTATTCCTACTATTTTTCATAATTTCCTCAAAATTTTGACATAGTTTCATAAGTATTTGGACATCGGTTTCTTTTTAAAATTTGCTATTTTTCTCTTTTGTTTCCCTCAATTATTTAGCCGGTCAGCATAATGGCCCAAGACAAATAAATGTAACATATAATCATGCTTGGTCTTTTCATATTCAGGTCACTTGTCCTAGACGGACCCAACCCCTGTGTTGAGTCCCCTAAGTTAGTTATGATGCAAATAATCGTCCTAATTCTTGGGTCAATATCTTGCTTTTTATTGGTACTAGACTATGCACCCGAGCGGACAACTCGGGTCGAGGAGGGGGCTATATATCGGGGACCCGCGGGAACGTCCGGCTATGTAACTTTTTCGGCCTCTATTTCTTATTTGGTATTGACTTAACAGAAAGGGGAGTCTCAACCAGTAAGCACATCCCCGGAGGTAAGAAGAGAAGGGTTTTCGGCACAATTTATATATACAATTCACGTAATATCAAAGCGGTTGTGACGACCCGGCCCGTCGTCACGGGAATTACCACCCCGTTATGTTGTAATTACATAATTCATGCTTTTATATCAGTGTTAGAGTCTGTCGGGGAAGTTAGGAGTGAATTGAAATGAAAATGAGGCATATAACCTTTTTGAAGGAAACTTGAATAAGGAAAGTCAACCCGGAGTTGACTATGTAGTTAGAGAGCTCGGAACCGGATTCTAATGATTCGACTAGTTTCGGGGGATCATTTATGACTTAGGAGAACAATCGGAATTGAATTCGGAGGTCCGGTGTAGTTTTAGGCTTGAATTGGCGAAGGTTGAATTTTGGCGAAATCCGGATGGTAGGTGATATTTTGATCCGGGGGTCGGAATGGAATTCGGACAATTTCTGTAGCTTCGTTATGTGATTTTGGATGTGTCTGCAAAATTTCAGATCATTCGGACGTCGTTTAGTCGGGTTTTTGATTGATTGTGTAATTCGGAATGTTTTAAGGAATTTAGGCTTGAATTCGATGTGAATTATGGGTTTTGATGTGTTTTGATGATTGGAACAAGTTCGAATAAGGTATTAAGATGTGTTGGTGTGTTTGGATGAGGTCCCGGGGGCCTCGGGGTGTTTTCGGATAGTAAATCGGGAGAAAAGCATGGAAATTGCAGGTTTGAAGAGTTCTGGTTCTGTTGTTTTCGCTCCTGCGGAAATGGGGGCGCAGGAGCGAGCCCGCAGGAGCGGAAAACGAGCGCAGAAGCGCTGGGGTTCGCTGAGGCGGTTGGGGTCCCGGGGGCCCAGGGGTGGTTTCGGGAGGTTGAACGGGAGGAAATTGGAGTTTGGGAGCTGCTGTCATGAATTGCAGCAGCATTTTCGCTCCTGCGGATTGGGAACCGCAGGAGCGGGACCGCAGAAGCGGAGATTTCATCGCGGAAGCGGAAGAGTATCCGCAGAAGCGGTCGCGCAGGTGCGAGACCCAGCCGCAGAAGCGGAACTGGGTGATTTGGTGTGATCTCGCAGAAGCGACCATTTGGTCGCAGGGGCGGCCTCGCAGAGGCGGATTTTTGTCCGCAGAAGCGGAAATCGGGCCTGTGTTAAAAATAACAGAAGGGTTAAAATTTCATAAGTTTCAAAACATTTGGGGCTCGGTTCTTGAAGGCGATTTGGGCGATTTGGGCAAGTTATTGCTGGGAGAACATCGGGTTATCATTGGAGGTGAGTTTTATGGTTCCTTTACGCGTTTTTATCATGAAATCCTTGGTTAAATCCCTGTAAATGGAAGATTAAAGGTGGGTTTGAGCCCTAGGCCTAAATTAAAGAAAAACACTGATTTGAGTGGGCAAATGGAGTCCGATTTTGGTAAATTTTATATGCTTAGACTCGTATCGAGATGAGGATTCCGAATATGTGATTTTTGTAATTTTTCGACAAGTGTACCAAAAGTCGGGTTTTGACAACTTGTGGGTTTTGATATAAATTGGGTTATTTCGAATGAATTTCGTGAAATTAGCGTATATTGATGCATTCTCTATGATTTTGATCAGATTTGGCACCCGAGGAGATTGATTTGCGAGGCAAGCGCAAGGCGGATTGAAGCTTCTACCGGTTCGAGGTGAGTGGCAGTAGTAAACAATGTACTGAGGGTTTGAAACCCCGTACTAGCACTTCACAGTGCTATATTGAGATGAGACACACGTTCTATGACGGGCGTGGTGACATTGTGATTGGGGGTTCGGACTTAGTCCTTCCCGACTAATAGAATACTGTGTTGTATGACTGTTACTGAGATTATAACTGTACAATTGGGCTAATAGCCATGTTTGGGGCCTTGTGCCGATCTGTAGAGCATTAGGGAACCTGTAAAGCTAGGTGACCCTTATATCATGTTGGAAACATACACTCAGCCGTAGCTCTAGCTGTATAGCATAATATGAGCCCGCACTAGATATGTACATTGAGAGAGATTATCTAGGGTGGAATTCCCTGTTCTAGCTGAGTGGGCCTGAAAGGCCAAGTCTATATTGACTGAGACAGGGTCTAGGACCCATTGTGATATATTATATTGGGCCTGAGAGGCCAAGCATATATTGACTGGGATAGGGTCGAGGACCCATTATGAGGTATTATATATATGTATACCTATATTGGATCGGGCTGCACGCCGCAGCAGTATATATATTGGATCGGACTGCACGCCGCAGTAATATACATGTAATATACATGTAATATACATGTGGGACGGACTGCACGCCGCAGTATTATTGCGCTTGGGCTGTAGGAGCCCCTTCGGAGTCTGAGTCTGCACACATTCTCAGTGAGCACCGGTGTATATTATGGGATCGGGCTGCACGCCGCAGCAGTATAGAGATATATACATATATATATTGGATCGGACTGCACGCCGCAGTAATATTTGTGTGGATCGTGCTGCACGCCGCAGTATTATAGTGCTTGGGCCTAGGGAGCCCCTCCGAAGTCCGTATACACCCCCAGTGAGCGCCGTCGACGTTAAATGGAGCGGGCTGCGCGCCGCAGCGGTATATGTATTGGAGCGGGCTGCACGCCGCAGCATTATACTTAATCATATCCTATTATCTACTTAAATACTTAAAAATTATAGACATAGGTATGTGTCTTTATATGTGGAGATGGCCGTACACCGTAGGGGTAAGAGTGAGGGTTGGATCAGTGTAGAATCTTGTAGAGATGAACATGGATTGGAGATTTGAGCATTTCTATAGTGATGACGTACCTGCGAGGGTTGCCTTAGAACTGCTAAGTGATAGCACAGGATTTCTTACCTTCGGTTATTATTTATTATTGTTACTCACTGAGTTGAAATATACTCACCCCACTCCCCTGCACTTTACGTGCAGATCCACAGGTTCAGGAGGGCAGTTGAGCTATCGCAGCTGCTTCATTACTATTATTCCGAGGAGACTTTGAGGTAGCTGCCGACATCCGCATGACCTGATTTCTCCTTCTCTATCATCTTGTTGATTTCCTACTTGCCTAGACTTGATTGTATTAGGATGCTATTCTGTAGAGGCTCGGTCTCGTGACACCACGATATGTTTGGGACCGTATTTTGTATGTTTTACGTTTCGGTTATCACCTGATATGATCATTTATTGTTTAAGTTTAATTTGATTAATAATTGGCTGGGTTAAGGGATAATATGGTCGGGCTTGCCTAGCATTGTGTTGGGCGCCATCACGACCAGGGTTTCGGTCGTGACAAGTTGGTATCAGAGCATAGGTTAACAGGTCTCGCGAGTCATGAGCCGGTTGGTAGAGTCTCGTGGATCGGTGCGGGGACGCCCGTACTTATCCTCGGGAGGCTGCAAACCTTTTTAGGAAAAGTTTCAATTCTTGGAATTCTTGTCGTGCGATTACTTTTGACTTGAGCTGAACTTTGACATTCTATTCTCTCGCGGATGGCGAGAACTCGAGCTTCTGGACGTGGAGGACGACCACCACTACCACCTGCTAGAGGCTGAGGACGCGGTCGTGGTCGTGGCGGAGTTAGGGCAGCTAAGGCAGTACCAGCTGACCCACAGCCCCCAGTTGCAGAGGTGCCAACAGCACCAGATCAGGCACTAGCTGTGCCCATTGTCATTCCGGGTCTACAGGAGACCCTGGCTCAGATACTAGCAGTTTGCACTGGCCTGGCACAGGCGGTTTCAGTTACTACCGCAGCAACTGCATCAGGGACCGGGGGTGGTCATCAGACCCCCGCGATGACGCACTCCGAGCTAGTAGTGCGGGGCTTACGGACACCGAGAGACTCCTCCGAGTTCGGCTCGTGGTACCGGTTCAGCCGACGGATCGGATTCGGGGGACGGGGTCCCGAGCGCATGACGGACGATGAGCGGCGTCGTCTCGAGAGGTTCACCAGGTTATCTCCTCCGGTGTTCACTGGTGCTCCGGGCGAGGACGCCTAAGGTTTTCTGGATAAGTGCCGTCGGATGCTTCGTACGGCGGGGATATTGGAGTCCAGTGGGGTATCTTTCACTACCTTTCGGTTTCAGGGGCCAGCCTTCGCTTGGTGGGAGGCTTATGAGCGCCGCAGGCCGGCAGGAGCAGCACCACTATCATGGCCGGAGTTCTCCACTATGTTCTTGGAGAAATGGGTGCCTCGATCTCGGAGAGAGGAGATGCGTAGGCAGTTTGAGGGTCTCCGTCAGGGGGACATGTCAGTGTCAGAGTATGAGATCAGATTTACAGAGTTGTCCAGATATGCACCGTGGTTGGTTCATTCCGAGAGAGAGAGGATTGGGCGCTTCGTGGACGGCCTCATTTATCCCATTCGTATTCTGATGACTCGGGAGAGGGTTTTGAGTCGTACATTTGAGGATGCTGTGGATATTGCTCGCGACATAGAGACAGATCGTCGCAAGGAGCGGGATGAGAGGGAGGCCAAGAGGCCTCGAGGAGCAGCTAGTTCCAGTGGCACTCAGACCAGAGGCCAGAGTCAGCAGAGCCGAGGTCGCTCTTTCAGGTCTTCGTAGTCGGGTCGCTCAGATCGTCGCAGATGGTCACCTAGACAGGGTTATCGGGGTTCGCACCAGAGCCAGCCATCTCTCAGTGCCATGCCAGCTCAGAGTTCTTCACAGGCCCCATCCGCTCAGGGTTCATCTCGGCCTAGTTCATCAGCTGGCCACTCCAGCGCCAGAGGTCCTTATCGGTCTCAGTACCCAGCACCGGGTAGTTGCTACGAGTGCGGAGAGTTTGGGCACCACCGTAGGGAGTGTCCCCGTCTTGTTTCCAGATCTTTTCAGTAGAGGGGGCAGCCCTCGTCATCTGGTCCTTCTACTTCAGCACCCGCCCCGCCGGCTAGGGGTGATGGTCCGTCAGCTAGGGGTCACCCTCGAGGGGGAGACCGATCGGGCGAGCAGGCTAGATGCTATGCTCTCTAGGGCCGATCTGAGGCCGTTGCTTCTAATGCAGTTATCACAGGTATTATTTCAGTCTGCCACAGAGATGCCTCAGTATTGTTTGATCCCGGTTCTACTTATTCTTATGTGTCTACATATTTTGCTCCTCATTTGGGCACGACCCGAGGGAGTCTTGAGCTGCCAATGCATGTATCTACCCCGGTAGGGGATACTATTGTTGTGGACCACGTATACCGGTCTTGTTTGGTCACTATTGGAGGTCTGGAGACCCGAGTAGACCTGTTGCTTCTCAGTATGATTGATTTTGATGTTATATTGGGCATGGACTGGCTATCTCCATGTCATGCTATTCTGGACTGTCATGCTAAGACAGTCACTTTGGCTATGCCGGGCATTCAGAGGATCGAGTGGCGAGGCACGATTGAGTATGTACCTAGCAGGGTAATATCTTTCCTCAAGGCCCAACGAATGGTTGGGAAAGGATGTCTCTCTTATTTAGCATTTGTGCGGGAGGTCGAGGCCCAGACTCCCAGTATTGATTCTGTTCCCATTGTGCGAGACTTTCCTGATGTGTTTCCCTCGGACCTGCCGGGCATGCCGCCGGACAGGGATATTTATTTTGGTATCGATTTGGTGCCAGGCACTCAGCCTATTTTTATTCCTCCGTATCGGATGGCACCAGCTGAGTTGAAGGAATTGAAGGAGCAGCTCCAGGAACTCCTAGATAAGGGGTTCATTCGGCCGAGTGTGTCGCCGTGGGGTGCATCGGTCCTGTTTGTTAAGAAGGACGGATCTATGAGGATGTGTATTGACTATAGGCAGCTAAACAAAGTAACAGTGAATAATAAGTATCCTCTTCCTCGTATTGATGATTTATTTGATCGGCTCCAGGGAGCTAGGGTGTTCTCGAAGATTGATCTTCGTTCAGGCTACCATCAGCTGAAGATTAGAGAGTCTGACATTATGAAGACTGCATTCCGGACCGGATATGGTCACTATGAGTTCCTTGTGATGTCTTTTGGGCTGACCAACGCCCCAGCAACATTTATGCATCTAATGAACAGTGTATTCAGGCCGTATCTTGATTTATTTGTGATCGTATTCATTGATGACATACTAGTCTACTCTCGTAGCCAGGAGGAGCATGCTCGGCACTTGAGTATTGTGTTGCAGAGATTGAGAGAGGAGAAGCTGTATGCCAAGTTCTCCAAATGTGAGTTCTGGCTTGAGTCCGTGGCATTCTTAGGGCACGTGGTGTCCCGTGATGGTATTCAGGTGGATCCGAGGAAGGTCGAGGCAGTGCAGAGTTGGCCCAGACCGACCTTAGTTACCGAGATCCGTAGCTTTCTAGGATTCGCAGGGTATTATCGCCGATTCATTCAGGGGTTCTCTTCTATTGCTTCACCCTTGACTAGATTGACTCAGAAGGGTGTACCTTTCTTATGGTCCGAGGAGTGCGAAGAGAGCTTTCAGAAGCTCAAGACAGCACTGACCACAGCACCCGTCTTGATTCTACCGACAGCTTCAGATTCTTATACTGTATATTGTGATGCCTCAGGAGTTGGCATTGGTTGTGTGTTGATGCAGGAGGGTAGGGTCATTGCTTATGCTTCTCGTCAGTTGAAGCCCCACGAGAAGAACTACCCTGTTCATGATTTGGAGCTAGCAACCATAGTTCATGCTTTGAAGATTTGGAGGCATTACCTGTATGGTGTCTCCTGTGAGGTGTTCACGGATCATCGCAGCCTTCAGCACTTATTCAGACAGAAGGACCTTAATTTGAGACAGCGGAGGTGGTTGGAGTTGCTTAAGGACTATGATATCACTATTTTGTATCATCCGGGGAAGGCCAATGTGGTGGCCGATGCCTCGAGTCGGAAGGCGGTTAGCATGGGCAGCTTAGCTTTCATCCCAGTTGGGGAGAGGCCATTTGCTTATGATGTTCAGGCCCTAGCCAATCGGCTAGTGAGATTAGATATTTCGGAGCCGAGTCGGGTGTTGGCTTGTGTTGTTTCTCGATCTTCCTTATATGATCGCATCGGGGAGCGACAGTATGATGACCCACATTTGCTTGTCCTTAAGGACAGAGTGCAGCATAATGATGTTAGAGATGTGACTATCGACAGTGATGGTGTTATGAGGATGCCGGGCCGTATATGCGTGCCCAATGTTGATGGTTTGCGGGAGTTGATACTTGAGGAGGCACACAGTTCGCGGTACTCTATTCACCCAGGTGCCGCGAAGATGTACCAGGACTTGAGACATCACTACCGGTGGAGGAGAATGAAGATGGATATTGTTAGGCATGTAGCTAAGTGCCTCAATTGCCAGCAGGTCAACTATGAGCATCAGAGACCGGGCGGTGTTCTTCGGCGTATGGTTATTCCCGAGTGGAAATGGGAGAGGATCACCATGGATTTTGTTACTGGGCTTCCTCGGACAGCGAGGAAGTTTGATTCTGTATGGGTGATTGTTGATCGGCTGACTAAGTCCGCACATTTCATCCCAGTTAGTACTACTTACTCATCGGAGCGGTTGGCAGCGATCTTTATTCGAGAGATTGTTCGGTTGCATGGGGTCCCAGTGTCTATCATATCCGACAGGGGTACTCAGTTCACTTCTCGGTTTTGGAGAGCATTTCAGCGAGAGATGGGTACGCGGGTTGAGTTGAGTACAGCATTTCACCCCCAGACAGACGGACAGTCTGAGCGCACTATTCAGATCTCTGGAGGATATGTTGCGGGCATGTGTGATTGACTTTGGTGGTTCATGGGATGAGTTCTTACCACTTGCTGAGTTTGCCTACAACAACAGCTACCAGTCGAGTATTCAGATGGCCCCGTACGAGGCATTGTATGGCGGACGGTGTAGATCTCCCGTGGGATGGTTTGAGCCTGGTGAGGTTAGATTGATAGGGACTGAGTTAGTTCAGGATGCTCTGGATAGAGCAAAGTTGATCCAGGAGAGGCTTCGCACAGCACAGTCTCGCGAGAAGAGTTATGCGGACCGTAGGGTTCGAGAGTTGTCTTTCATGGTTGGTGATAGAGTATTGTTGAAGGTTTCACCCATGAAGGGTGTCATGAGGTTCGGGAGGAAAGGGAAGTTGAGTCCCAGGTACATTGGTCCTTTTGAGATACTCGGGAGAGTTGGAGAGGTGGCATATGAGTTAGCCTTGCCACCCAGCTTGTCCAGCTTTCATCCAGTATTCCATGTGTCTATGCTCCGGAAGTACATCGGAGATCCGTCCCATGTATTAGACTTCAGTACCATTCAACTTGATGGTGATCTATCCTATGATGTGGAGCCTATTGCTATTTTGGGTCGCCAAGTAAGGAAGTTGAGGTCGAAGGAGATTGCATCAGTTAAGGTTCAGTGGAGAGGTCGACCCGTAGAGGAGGCTACTTGGGAGGTTGAGCAGGAGATACGGAGCAGATACCCTCAGCTATTCGAGACTTCAGGTATGTTTCTTGACCCGCTCACGGACGAGCATTTGTTTAAGTTGGGGAGAATGTGACGACCCGGCCCGTCGTCACGGGAATTACCACCCCGTTATGTTGTAATTACATAATTCATGCTTTTATATCAGTGTTAGAGTCTGTCGGGGAAGTTAGGAGTGAATTGAAATGAAAATGAAGCATATAACCTTTTTGAAGGAAACTTGAATAAGGAAAGTCAACCCGGAGTTGATTATGTAGTTAGAGAGCTCGGAACCGGATTCTGATGATTCGACTAGTTCCGGGGGATCATTTATGACTTAGGAGAACAATCGGAATTGAATTCGGAAGTCCGGTGTAGTTTTAGGCTTGAATTGGCGAAGGTTGAATTTTGGCGAAAACCGGATGGTAGGTGATATTTTGATCCGGGGGTCGGAATGGAATTCCGACAATTTCTGTAGCTTCGTTATGTGATTTTGGATGTGACTGCAAAATTTCAGATCATTCGGACGTCGTTTAGTCGGGTTTTTGATTGATTGTGTAATTCGGAATGTTTTAAGGAATTTAGGCTTGAATTCGATGTGAATTATGGGTTTTGATGTTATTAGACGTGTTTTGAGGATTGGAACAACTTCGAATAAGGTATTAAGATGTGTTGGTGTGTTTGGATGAGGTCCCGGGGGCCTCGGGGTGTTTTCGGATGGTAAATCGGGAGAAAAGCATGGAAATTGCAGGTTTGAAGAGTTCTGGTTCTGTTGTTTTCGCTCCTGCGGAAATGGGGGCGCAGGAGCGAGCCCGCGGGAGCGGAAAATGAGCACAGAAGTGCTGGGGTTCGCTGAGGCGGATCGTGGTACGCAAGGGCGGCACCGCAGGTGCGAAAGGAAGGACCGCAGAAGCGGTCTGGGCTCGTTAGGGGAGAATCCGCAGAAGCGGAAGACTTGTCGCCTGAGCGAGTCCGCAGGAGCGGACTCTGATGCGCAGAAGCGGTAAGGCTCGCAGGAGCGGAAGGGGGTTTCGCAGGAGCGGTCTCGCGAGAGCGAGACCTGGGCCGCAGAAGCGGAGCTGGGCGGCTAGGAGTATTTTCGCAGAAGCGACCATTTGGTCGCAGAGGCGGCCTCGCAGAGGCGGATTTTTGGTCCGCAGAAGCGGAAATCGCGCCTGTGTTAAAAATAACAGAAGGATTAAAATTTCATAAGTTGCAAAACATTTGGGGCTCGGTTCTTGAAGGCGAATTGGGTGATTTGGGCGAGTTATTGCTGGGAGAACATCGGGTTATCGTTGGAGGTAAGTTTTGTGGCTTAATTACATCATTTTAACATGAAATCCTTGGTTAAATCCTTGTAAATGGAAGATTAAAGGTGGGTTTGAGCCCTAGGCCTAAATTAAAGAAAAACACCGATTTGAGTGGGCAAATGGAGTCCGATTTTGGTAAATTTTATATGCCTAGACTCGTATCGAGATGAGGATTCCGAATATGTGATTTTTGTAATTTTTCGACAAGTGTACCAAAAGTCGGGTTTTGACAACTTGTGGGTTTTGATATAAATTGGGTTATTTCGAATGAATTTCGTGAAATTAGCGTATATTGATGCATTCTCTATGATTTTGAGCAGATTTGGCACCCGAGGAGATTGATTTGCGAGGCAAGCGCAAGGCGGATTGAAGCTTCTACCGGTTCGAGGTGAGTGGCAGTAGTAAACAATGTACTGAGGGTTTGAAACCCCGTACTAGCACTTCACAGTGCTATATTGAGATGAGACACACGTTCTATGACGGGCGTGGTGACATTGTGATTGGGGGTTCGGACTTAGTCCTTCCCGGCTAATAGAATACTGTGTTGTATGACTGTTACTGAGATTATAACTGTACAATTGGGCTAATAGCCATGTTTGGGGCCTTGTGCCGATCTGTAGAGCATTAGGGAACCTGTAAAGCTAGGTGACCCTTATATCATGTTGGAAACATACACTCAGCCGTAGCTCTAGCTGTATAACATAATATGAGCCCGCACTAGATATGTACATTGAGAGAGATTATCTAGGGTGGAATTCCTTGTTCTAGCTGAGTGGGCCTGAAAGGCCAAGTCTATATTGACTGAGACAGGGTCTAGGACCCACTGTGATATATTATATTGGGCCTGAGAGGCCAAGCACATATTGACCGGGATAGGGTCGAGGACCCATTATGAGGTATTATATACATATACCTATATTGGATCGGGCTGCACGCCGCAGCAGTATATATATATTGGATCGGACTGCACGCCGCAGTAATATGCATGTAATATACATGTAATATACATGTGGGACGGACTGCACGCCGCAGTATTATTGCGCTTGGGCTGTAGGAGCCCCTTCGGAGTCTGAGTCTGCGCACATTCTCAGTGAGCACTGGTGTATATTATGGGATCGGGCTGCACGCCGCAGCAGTATAGAGATATATACATATTATATATTGGATCGGACTGCACGCCGCAGTAATATTTGTGTGGATCGTGCTGCACACCGCAGTATTATAGTGCTTGGGCCTAGGGAGCCCCTCCGAAGTCTGTATACACCCCCAGTGAGCGCCGTCGACGTTAAATGGAGCGGGCTGCGCGCCGCAGCGGTATATGTATTGGAGCGGGCTGCACGCCGCAGCATTATACTTAATCATATCCTATTATCTACTTAAATACTTAAAAATTATAGACATAGGTATGTGTCTTTATATGTTGAGATGGCCGTACACCGTAGGGGTAAGAGTGAGGGTTGGATCAGTGTAGAATCTTGTAGAGATGAACATGGATTGGAGATTTGAGCATTTCTATAGTGATGACGTACCTGCGAGGGTTGCCTTAGAACTGCTAAGTGATAGCACAGGATTTCTTACCTTCAGTTATTATTTATTATTGTTACTCACTGAGTTGAAATATACTCACCCCACTCCCCTGCACTTTCTGTGCAGATCCACAGGTGCCCGAGAGCAGTTGAGACATTGTAGCTGCCGATCCTTGTCTACTATTGCGGAGATTACGAGGTAGCTGCCAGCGTCCGCAGAGCTTGTTTTCTCCTTCCTTATCATCTTATTGATTTCCTACTTGCCTAGACTTGATTGTATTAGGATGCTATTCTGTAGAGGATCAGTCTCGTGACACCACGATATGTTTGGGACCGTATTTTGTATGTTTTACGTTTCGGTTATCACCTGATATGATCATTTACTGTTTAAGTTTAATTTGATTAATAACTGGCTGGTTTAAGGGATAATATGGTCGGGCTTGCCTAGCATTATGTTAGGCGCCATCGCGACCAGGGTTTGGGTCGTGACAGCGGTAAACGTATGGCACATTGATCAAAGCATATAATGAAATATGATATAATCAAAACAGCAATTTAAATGAGCTCGAATTCTTAAACCCTGAACCGAATTTCTTGATTCTTCTCCCCAGCAGAGTCACCGGAGTTGTCACACATCATTTTTTATTACACGGAGCTCTACTGGATAAGGAAAAATGTGTATTTCTACACTTTATCCGTAAGGGCTCAGCAGGAGTTTTTCCACTTTAAGGACAATCGGAACGGGATTAGTTATTTAAATTTTTAGAGTCGCCACTTGAGAATATAATGGTGTCTCAAGTCACCGGTTTAATCCCGAATCGAGGAAAGTTTAACTCTGTTACAGTCCGCAAACTAGAAATCCAGATAAGGAATTCTGTTAACCCGGGAGAAGGTGTTAAACACTCCCAGATTCCGTGGTTCTAGCACGGTCGCTCAGCTGATGTCTTGATTTTATCTGATTTCAAATTATATATTTTAATTATGTGCAAGTATACCATTTTTAACTTTTATGAATTTGCAACGTCATGAAAATACATCCTCGACCACACCGTACCAGTACGCCTGTGGCTTTGAATATATTTTAACTTCGTTGAGAGTAGGATTTGGGTCACATAAATGTGCACCCGTTCAAAGGAATGTATATTAAATTACGCCTAATGATGACTATTCTTGTAATATTTGGAAAAGATCGTAAAATTGTCTAAACGATCCTTTCGGGTCTAAAGTTTTATAATGAGTATTTGGGGCCCCCGTATGTTTTTACCTTGTAATGAGGCTTGTCCCATTAAATTTTAGAAGGTCAAACCTATTTATATACTATATTTTCTATTTTTGTTCTTTCCCCTAGTTATCACTATTTTTGAGCAGTTTTATCATTTTTCTATTTGAATCCAAGCGTCTATTCATTATTGGGCCTAGAATCTGGGCCAGCTTACAGTGCTGCATCAAGATATACTGTCTAATTAAAGCCCAATTGAAATTATTTGGATATGTTCTCATAGGTCCAGGGGGCATTTTAACCGGACCAGGGCCTTTATTCACACTTAGGCCCAGATTATCAATATCTAAAACAGGTTTACAACAGATTAGCATTTTTATGAAAAAATAAGCACTATAAGCAAATGTTATTCATATATTAACAGTTAACTATTTCTACTAATGCCAATCGACTTTTGAACACTGCTGATTTTGACATTATTAACTAACTAAAAAAACGTTGACACACGGTTTCAATCGACTCGTTATTGTTCAACTTCTAAATTAACATAGTCTGACCTACAAATTATTTGTTGATTGAAATACTATTTGCAGAATTATTTGTTGTTTTCATTTAACTGGAAAACAGTATTCCTCACTCTTCAAGTAAGACTCATTCGAATTAAAATTGAATTTTATTCATACTTTGACTTCTATTTTACATCATACATTTAAATTTGAATACAAATTACATAGCTAATCCAGTTTCAGCAATGATAAAACAATAACACGATTTAAAATTCAACTACTTATGCTTTTTCGAATTAATTGATTCTGATTCAGAACTTAATTAACAAAACATCTAAATACTAGTATTACACGTCTAATTTTATAATAGTTATAAATATATAAGCAAATTTACTAGGTTTTAACCAATTTTAGTTTTAGATCTAAGTGATCATTTAACTAACCTGTTTAATCTATTTTCCTATATCATTTTATACTACTACTAGAATTTGAATTATGTTTGTTCAGTCCAGTACTTATTACAACCAATTCCTAATGAATTACAAGAGATCTAAACATCTATAACTACAAAACGACAAAACAGATATACAATTTGCAAATTGAAGCTAATTAACATCTCATTCCTTCAAAAGCATTTCAATTACAGCTCCAAGATGTAGTAGTGTACCTGATTCAAATGAGAAATAATGGGTTCTAAGGTTGAAGGAGAGGAGAAATTAGCAATAGCAGCAAGAATATATCAACAACATTAGGTGCAAATTATCATAGCAACGAGTATGACTTCAGAATAGTGGACGCAGCAGGTTAAACCAAGCAAATAGGTAAAACCCAGCAAAACTCGATCAAAACAAGTAGAAAATCCAGCAATTCAACAAAGCAAGTAGGCAAGCCCAGCTAATTCGATCAAAACTAGTGAAGAACAACCAACAGAAATTCCAGAATACTACTCGAACTAACAGCGATTGAAAAACAACAGTATCTCAGTATGTATTTAGTGTATTTCAGTGTATAAAAACTTCTGAACCGTGAAATAAGGCCTGAACGGGCCTATTTATAGAGTAGAATGGGAGGGAAATTTGAATTAAATATTCAGATTTCCCACCCCTACTCTTTTTGATTTATTTCAGTTAAGTCTAAGCTATTTTTGATAAGAATACACTTGAACCCCTGCTAGAAGGTTCTAGGATATTCTATATCATTCTTTTATGCATTAATGCCTTTATTACCCTCACTTGTTAAGGTTTATTACCTATTTACTATTTAACTCTACTTGAATTGCCCATTATTATTGAGCTAATTACAACAAAACCATGCCCAATTGTCTTTTATGCCCTTATTACTTCTAAGTTATGCCCAATTGTCTTTTATGCCCTTATTACTTCTAAGTTATCTTTAGAAATACCATTTCCCATTCCCATTTTACGCCTAATGTCCTATAAGTATTTATCCGACGTATCCTTAGGTCTGTTAAGGATCTAAGTTAGTCAACAGTATTTAAAATACAACCCGTGAGACTTGACTTTATATTATAACCAGTTTTAAGCTAAGTAACCTTTTTTTAGAATTAACCAATCTTACAAAAATAACCATAAATAACCCTTTACAAATCAGAAGTCACATTGTGTTGCAATGATAGAAAACATTAAACATTTACACATAGCCCAAATATGGCTAAGTAATCAGTAGTTCAGAATAGCCAAACATTTAACTGTATTGCAATAATAGCCAGTTTTAAGTAATCTTTTAAATACAATCCTAATTATGACTAAGTCTTTAATTAATAAGAAATCAGAGAAATAGATTGATAATGGTTGAATCCTAATCAATCAAAACACTTAGTCGAGAAAGGATCTAATAAACAAGAACACTAAACAACTATAGCATGCGATTTAACAGATAGCTACATTCAGAACAAAAGAATACTCAGACAGTTTCAAGTACAGAAAGATTTTCTATCATGCAGTAGACCTAGGCTAACAAGTAACCAGTTACAAAAGAATGAAGCATAGTAGAGACAAGAATAGGTTCAGGGTAACTTAGCTTTTTGACGTTTCTTTTTCCTTTTTCTCTCTTTCTTATTTTTCTTCTTTTCCTTTATCTTTATTCATTTTCTTCCTTTTCATCTTGGTTTCCGGTGATTCAGAGACTTGGAGTCTCGTTTGGATGTTAAAGAACGGTATTTTGGGGACTAGATTTTGATTGGGAAAGGTTTTGGGTTTTGGGTATCCGCCAGAGTAGGGTTGCGGCGGAACATTTTTAAATATTCGAGTAGCAGGGCTAACATTCAAGGGGTGGGACTTAGAGGGGATGATAGAGAATTTCATGGCGGTTCTGGGGTGTAAAGGAGGGAGACTGGTTCATTGGTTGGTGGTTGCCGGCTAGGGTTCCGGCGACCAGAGTTTCAAGATAAGGGGATATGGAGGGGTATTTGGATATGGCT
The DNA here is from genome assembly GCA_032618575.1 of Nicotiana noctiflora. NCBI lineage: Eukaryota > Viridiplantae > Streptophyta > Magnoliopsida > Solanales > Solanaceae > Nicotiana > Nicotiana noctiflora. The sequence goes on from JASVEL010001642.1 coordinate 74,390, forward strand.
ATTGTGACAGGGTGGTAGAGGAGGAGGAAGAGGTTCAGGGGCTGGTGGCTTTGGTCGGAGAAGATAAACAGTGACAGACCACCGGTAGGGTTCTGGTGGCCTTAAACGGTACCGTTTGATTTTAATGTATCCTTCCTCTTGTCCGTTGGATCAACTAGATAGACGGCCCTGATTGCTTCAATTAAGCGATGTCGTTTGGTTTAAGTGTGACACTGATTTCATCCGTTTGATTAATTAGATGGACGGCTATGATCATTTCCATTAACGACGTCATTTTGTTTAGTACGCAACTGTTCACTTTGGTCCATCTAATTCGATATATCAACGGTCCAGATCTATTCTCTATACGTTGTTGTTTGTTATATTATAAGGGCAAGCCGGTTCGATTTAATCTGGGCCAGGTCTGTTTTGGGTATTAATTTGGGCTAGTATTTTATGAATTTGGCCCAAAATACCTTGTATTTTTGTATTTTCTTGTATTTTATCTTGTTTTGTATTTTTAACTTGTATTTATTTTATTTTCCTATATTTTCTTGTATTTTTATATTTGTTTTCTTTAGTACTTATTCCCAGTACATTTATTCCCGTTATATTTTGTATTTCGTATTTTTCCTTTTGATTTTCTAAATTTCTTTAGTAATTATCTTATTTTTTGACATTTTCTAATTAATTCAAATTTGTATTTTTTATTTTAATTTTCTTTACTTTATTTTCAACAATTAAAAACAAATACCGATACTTTTACACAATAATCAACCAAATCAATCAAATATCATTTTTGTATATTTATTTTGGACTTAATTACTTGGGGCAAAAATCAAGTGCTCACAAAGGCGTGAGATATGTATGCCATGAGGTGTCTTGATTGATATGAGGCCGATGGCCTAGTTTGATGCCACTAGATGGCTTGTTATTGTGCTTTGACCATAAGGGGCCCCTCCAGGAGTCTACACACCCCAGTGAGCGCGGATACCCATGTTGATGTGAGATTGGTCCCGAGGAGATATTATTGTGAGCACGTGATTTTTACCCTACATATGAGTTTTTCCTATAAAATTCAAAATAAATAATTTTTCATCATTTTTTATAATTTTTTGTGTGAATTTTGTGTTAATTGTTTGTGTGATATTTGCATGTGATAAATGAAAATACAAAAATTTGCATCTTTAGGAAAATAGATCATTTTTAACAAATTAAAGAAAAATCAAAAAAATTAGTTAGCTTTTCAAATTGAAAATTGCCAAAAAAGAGAAGGTGATTAGTTAGTTTTAATTAGTTCCAAATAATAACAAAATAACAAAATATATAGAAAATATAAAACAAATTAAAAATACAACAAAATACAAAAAATACAAGGAAAATAAAAAACAAAGAATACAAGTTATAATAGAGAAAACAAAGGGAAAAACAATGAACAAAACATTTAGGCCAAACAGATCCCCTACCCAGCGGCCCAAACGAATGCCCAACCCCAGCCCAAACGACCCATACCCACACGCCCAGCCTGCCCGGTCCAGTAATATTTTAATCACAGCCGTAAAATTCAATCAATCCAACGGCTGTGATTCGTTATTACAATTCTAATAACTAAAGCCTGAACCTTAAACACATTTCAAACACACGCACATTCTATTTCTCTTCTTGTCTCTCTCTCTTGCAACTGACACAGCCGCATCTCTTTCTTCTTCACCATTACTGCCGCGCTGCCTAGGTTTCAGCCACCCACGGCGGCGGCCGGCCATATTTTCCGTCCAAAACAACACCAAACAACTCTCCATCTCCCCCCCATCCCATTTCCCCAAACCATATCCTCCAAAACCCGCCGCAACCCTTCCAAAGGTTGAACCCTAGCTGCGCCGCCACCCAAGCCACCAAAAACTTACACCAATCTCCTTCTTTTAACACCCTAACACCGTGACACGAAAGAAATAAGCCAAAGCCGCCGGAAAATCAATGTTTGAGTTCGTATGCAATAATTTCTCAAGCAAAGTTCAAGAAAATGAAGAAAGACTCAAGATTTGAAGGCTCGTGTCAAGAATAATCAATAAATAAGAAAAAAACAGAAAAGAAAAGGGGGCGGCAAAAAAATCTAAGTTTCTTTAATCTCTCTGTTTTTGTTTTTATAAATTGTTTTCTTGAGTGTTTTTTGTTTTCTTTACATGAATTACAAGAAAAACAGAATAAGAAAAAAAAGCTAAGTCTTCTTTCTTTAATTCTATTTATTTTTGTTTGTTTGTCGCCTCTCTCTGTTACTGTTTGTTAATACTAATGTGTCGATTGAACGCATCATGAATTTGTTCCTTGTTATTTGTTTCTGATTTTGATTCATAATTCTTGTTAGTTTCTGATCGTTTTAGCAATTTTTGGATGTTTAGATTTTGTTATATTTTCTATTAGTTTTGATTTTCATTGTTAGATTTTTGTTAAAATTGTTAGTTTCTGTTAATTTTTAGATTTCGGAGAATTGGTCGTTTTCTTATTGAACCATGGATTTCTAGCTGTTTTGACATTTTTGGGTAATAACATTTTTTTCGAGGACTTTCTACACTTGAAGGCCCAAAGTTTAATTGATGTACTCACTTTATTTGTATTCTCGTAAGTCTTAAGCCTTGTCTGCCAGTCAGCATTTGAATCTTGATCAATTTGTGCAATCTGCTGTTAGCTGCATTGGCATCTGTTTAAGATGATTGATTAGTGGAATTGTGTTTTTGTGATTAACACTTAGGATGTATGTCACGACCCCAAATCCGGTCGTGATGGCGCCCAGCACACTGCTAGGCCAGCCCGACCTATCAATGTCAATTTACGGAGCTATGAGCTCGCATTATCCCATTTAAGCATAACAAGTTATAAGACAATAGTGATAGATATGTCAAAATAGGGAACCAAGTCCCAACACATACTAACTCCCATATACCGAAGGGTCAAGAGTCATGAGCCTCTAAAGAACATAAGTGTAATAAGGTTTACAACAAAACTCAGTGCGGAAAGAAATGACAACAGGAAATGAAAAGACAGCTAGAAGGGGAGTCAGGTCCTGCGGACACTGCACCTACCTCGACTATCCCGCACGATGCCTCTAAGCGGCTACCGGATCAGGTCTGCTGAGAGGTACCTGGATCTGCACACAAGGTGCAGGGAGTAAAGTGAGTACTACCAGACTCAGTGGTAATAAACAGGGGTAAGACAGCGTATATAAGAAATCCACAATAAAACACTATGTAAAGCTGTAACCAATACCCTGTAACAGTTCAATATCAACAGTAGAGAACCAACAATATCAACAACAAGTATAACAGCTAGTAGATGTAGCTAAATGCAATGCAATGCATGAAATGACCGCTATGGTGCGTAACCCGATCCAATTTGGGTACCCGTGCTCATTGTGGGGGTTCAGACTCTGGAGGGGCTCCTACAACCCAAGCACAAAAATATTGCGGCGTGTAGTCCGATCCAACATATATACCGCTGTGGCGCGCAGCCCGATCCACTACCAGTCAGCTAATATGCAAATGCAGCCTCGCAGGCTCAAAAGTGGTTTTGAAAACTCTTTTTTCATTTTTCAGTTGAAAACAGTAATATCAAAGTTCCAGAGATTGGAAATAACATGATAGCAGTAATAGTTACGGACTGGTAGCAAACTAGCATGTCAATATCACAAGACAATGATAACGATCCTCGCGGGATCCAATAACTGGCTCCCAGCCCACAAGTATACTCAACCATCCAAGAAGGAGGTTTGACTGCTCAAGAGTAGCCAATATCACAATATAATATGCAACCATCCGAGAAGGAGGTCCGACGGCTCAAGAATAGCCAATATCATAACACAGTATCAACAGGTCGGACTAAGCCATAGTCCCCAATCACAATCGACCTCGCACTCACAAGAGAGTATGTGTCTCGCCGCTATACAGCGTCACAAAGTGGTGTAGCGGGCTTTCGAACCCGCTGGTCATCACCCATATCTATTACTCACCTCAATACAGCTCGACGATTAGTTCGCGATGCCCTTGCCACGAGAATCAAGCTCCGCACGCGTAGAATCTGATCAAATGTAGTAGAAACACAACAAATTAGGCCAATGGAATGATACCCAGTCAAACAACTCAATTTACACCAAAAATGACAAAGTTGCCAAAACCCGACTTTCGGTACGCTTCTCGAAAAATCATGAAAGTCACATATTCGGAACCGTCATCTCAATACGAGTCTAAGCATATCAATTTTACCAAATTTGGACTCCGTTTGCCCATTCAAAACCTTGATTTTTTAATGTTCAAGCCTAGGGTTAAATCCTCCACGAATTACCCCAAATTCCTCCATTTTCATGATATAATTGCATAATATTATCAATACTAATCATAAGATGAGTCCATAGTTGATTACCTGATGATTTCCCTTGAGTTTCTCTTCAAAATCGCCCAAATCGCCTCTAAACCCGAGACCCAAATGTGTGAAATGTTTCTGAAATTTTCTAACTTCTCATACAATTAACTCACTGTGAATTTTGCTTCTGCGGATAAAATTCCGCTCCTGCTAGCCTGTATCCGCGACCAGATGGTCGCTTTTGCGATTCCAGTCCTAGCCAACCAATTCCGCTTCTGCGAACATAAGACCGCTTCCGCGAAAACATAACCGCTCCTGCGGTGACTTTCGCCTCTGCGCTCTAGAGTCCGCTCCTGCGGACTCGCCCAGGCGATCAAGAATCCGCTTCTGTGGACTTTCCCCTCACGCATCAAGTCCGCTTATGCGGTCACCCACTCGCATCAGCGACGCCGCCTCGGCGGACATTGTGCCGCTTCTGCGAAGCCAAGCGCTTATGCGCCCCATTGTCCGCTCCTGCGGACTCGCTCCTGCGCTCCCTTTTCCGCAGGAGCGAAAACAACAGAAGCAGCAACATAATGTACAATTCTTCCATATTTTCTCCCGTTTAACCATCCGAAAACACCCCGAGGCCACCGGGACCTCACCCAAACACACCAACACATCCTAATACCTTATTCGAACTTGTTCCAAGCCTCAAAACACGACTAACAATATCAAAACCCATAATTCACATCGTATTCAAGCCGAAATTCCTTAAAACTTTAAAAATTACACCTTCGATCTAAAACCCGACCAAACGACGTCCGAATGACCTGAAACTTTGCGGACATATCCAAAATCACATGACGAAGCGATAGAAATTGTCGAAATTCCATTCCGACCCCCGAATCAAAATCTCACCAACCGTTCGGATTTTACCAAAATTCAACCTTAGCCAATTCAAGCCTATTTCTACACCGGACCTCCAAATTCAATTCCGATTGCTCCTCTAAGTCATAAATCACCTCCCGGAACTAATCAAATCATCAGAATCCAATTCCGAGCCCTCTAACCAAATAGTCAACTCCAGGTTGACTTTCCATATTCAAGTTTCCTTCAAAAAGGCTATACGCCTCATTTTCGATCCAATTCACTCCTAACTCACCCGATAGACTCTAACACTGATATAAAAGCATAAAATATGTAATTACAACATAACGGGGTGGTAATTACCGTGACGACAGGCCGGGTCGTCACATTCTCCCCAACTTAAACAAACGCTCGTCCTCGAGCGGACCCAAAGTTGTACTAGCAGCAACCCAAAAGCTAAATGACCTTACCAAGCATATATTCGGGGTGATCACACATCACCCTATCTCATATAAGTTCGAAAACACCATATAGCTGAAATTTCACAAACCATCAGAACCATAAACTGCATTGCACTTTCTGAAATCATATGCTAAATGCTAATCCCATGCCTATACTCAGGATACAGTCGAATCCGCTAGAATAACCCATACTCACTACTTCGGGTGGGATTATATGATGTATCAACAACTCTATCACTCGAGAAGATAGTCTCTAATCACAACAACTGGCCACAATAACCAATTACTAGCAGAAAGAACCTTTCCCATTTGCTAAAGTCTTAGTCCAACACCTTCATATACTGCACACGGCAACCGAACACGCGATATATTGAATCCATCTCTCAGGTCACCCATTATGAATCCATTTCCCTTTTAACTGATACCACAATAGATTTCGGAGCCGAACCTCGATATTACCTTTCTAACCAGCTGAAATCATATATACTCACACTCATTATTGGCTCTGACGATCATTTTGATTATAACACACCGTACTGGTGATATGACACCTCAACACCGGCCTAAGCCACGACGAGCACAACACAGGCTCCAAAACAAAATGTCTGAACATACTCAAATCATGATAACTGACTCAAACAAAAGAGTTGTAATACAATTCCTCTGTACCATCATAACATAGAACTGAGATCGCGTCTCGCATTATAGAAATAAAGTACCAGAATCCTCCTCGAGAGTTCATAACATCACGTGGCCTTGCCACAATTCATGATTCTATCCAAACACCATTACTCATGAAACACCTCAAGTTACTAAGCTCAAATGGTCGGCCACGCACATATTTAGGTCTGAAACCAAGCAATCAATCTCACCCACGGTGAAACAATTAACGTATGCTATCAAATCCTGAAAGGACACAACCGATGTGCCATTCGCCAAGCGATATTCAATATGGACTTTTCCTCAGAAGCAAGGAAGTATTGTATACCAGGTAACATATAACTAACTCTATTTTCACATTACATTGTTACGGCGTGCAACCCACTCCAATGACATACTCGTGGTGTGACGACCCGACCCGTTGTCATGGGAGTTACCACCCCGTACCCCTTCATTTATATGCTTCATGTTTCTATATCGGTGTTGGAGCCTATCGGGTGAGTTAGGAGTAATTCTGGTTGAAAATGAGGCATATAACCTTTTGAAATTAAGCTTGTTTATGAAAAGTTAACCTGGAGTTGACTATGTGGTTATAGTGCTCTAAATCGAATTCTGATGATTCGGTTAGTTCTGGGAGGTCATTTGTGGCTTAGGAGATCAATCGGAATTGAATTTAGGGGTCCGGTGTAGTTTTAGGCTTGAATTGGCTAAGGTTGAATTTTGGCGAAATCCGAATGGTAGGTGATATTTTGAACTAGGAGTCGGATTGGAATTCCGACAGTTGAAGTAGCTTCCTTAGGTGATTTTGGATATGTCTGCAAATTTTGAGGTCATTCGGATATCGTTTGGTCGGGTTTCGGATCGAATATGAGTTTTGGAAGAATTTGATAAATTTAGACTTGAATCCGTGGTAATTTAATGATTTTAGTGTTTTTGAATGCGTTTTGACAATTGGAACAAGTTTGAATGATGTTATAAGAGGTGTTGGTACTTTTGGTTAAGGTCCCGGAGGCTTCGGGGTAAATTCGGATGCCCAACGGGTCATTTTTGAAAGATTTTTGCCGTTTTGAGCATAAATGTAATGATTCAAAGGTCTATTTTTAGTTCTAGAGATCCAAATTTTATTTTGAGACTTTGAGAATTTAAATAATGAATTATAGGACTGATCCGGAAATTTTGGTTGAATTTCATCAAGTCGCGATTGGGTTTTTGATGCGAAACACGAGTTAATTGTTTAACGAGCTAAATTGACGTTACACTAAGCAAATGAGATCCAATTCAGTTTTATTTGAACCTCTGGATCCGAATCAAAATTACGGAGCCATAGGAAAAAGAATCGTTGAATTCCAAGTTCGTATGATTGAGTTATAGCATTTTTAGTGAAATAAAAAGCTGCTGCAATTTTCTGGGGCAAATATGATATTTTCGCTTCTGCGATGAACAGTAATTGCAGAAGCGGATGAACAATGATTTTCCGCTTTTGTGATGAACAGTACCGCAGAAGCGGTGAACAGTGAAATCGCACCTGCGGTGAACAGTAACCGCAGATGCGAAAATCGCTGGGCATTTAATTTGGGGCAGTCCGTGATTTTCTTCATTTTTGGAGCTATTGAGCTCGGATTGAAGCGACTTTCACCATATGGGTCGGGGTAAGTGTTCTACATCCAAAAGTGATTATATTTAATGATTCCATGGTTATTTTCATCAAGTATTAGTGAATTAAATGGAAGAAATCGGAGAAATTTGTAAACTTTTCAAAAACGAAAATATAGGATTTGAAGGGTCATTTGTGGTCCGATTTGGGAGTTCTTGGTATGTACGGACTCGTGGAGAGACGAGGATTCCAAAAATATAATTTTTGTAATTTTTTGAGAAGCGTTCCGAAAGTCGGGTTTTAACAACTTTGTGAGTTTTGGTATAAATCGAGTTATTTCGAATGGGTTGTGTCTAATTAGCCTATATTGATGTATTCTTATTTATTTTGAGTGGATTCGGCATCCGAGAAGATTGATTTGCGAGGCAAGCGCACAGCGGGCTAGGACTCCTACCGGTTCGAGGTGAGTGGTGGTAGTAAATAATGTACTGAGGTTTAAAACCCCGTACTTGCACTATACAGTGCTATGTAGAGATGAGACACGCGTCATGTGACGGGCGTGGTGCCATTGTAATTGGGTGATTGGACTTGGTCCTTCCTGATTGATAGTTTATTATGTATTACGACTGTGAATGAGCTTATAACTGTGTAGTTGGGCCGGTAGCCATGTTTGGGGCCTTGTGCCGATCCGTAGAAGTATTAGGGAAACTTGTAGAGCTAGGTGACCCTTATATCATGCTGGATACATACACTCAAGCCGTAGTATATCATGCTGGATACTTACACTCAGCCATAGTATATCATGCTGGATGCATACACTCAGCCGTAGTTATAGCTGCATAGCATATCTTGAGCCAGTACTAGATGTGTACTTGAGAGAAGCTACATAGGGTGGGATTCCCTGTTCTAGCTGAGTGGGCCTGAGAGGCCAAGTCTATACTGACTGAGATAGGGTCGAGGACCCACTAATTGGGAAAGGGTCGAGGACCCGTTATGAGGTATTATATTTCTATATACCTATATTGGATCGGGCTGCACGCCGCAGCAGTATATATATTGGATCGGGATACACGCCGTAACAGTATATATATTGGATTGGGCTGCACGCCGCAATAGTATATATATTGGATCGGGCTGCACGCCGTAGCAGTATATATGTTGGATCGGACTGCATGCCGTAGTATTGTTGCACTTGGGCTGTAGGAGCCCCTTGGGAGTCTGAGTCTGCGCACATTCTCAGTGAGCGCTGGTGTATATTATGGGATCGGGCTGCACGCCGCTGCAGTATAGTTATATATGTATATATATATTGGATCAGACTACACGCCGCAGTAATATATGTGTCGATCGGGCTGCACGCCGTAGTATCATAGCGCTTGGGCCTAGGGAGCCCCTCCGAAGTCTGTATACACACCCAGTGAGCGCCGTCAATGTTAAATGTAGTGGGCTGCGCGCCGCAGCGGTATATGTATTGGAGCGGGCTGCACGCCGCAGCATTACACTTATCCATATCCTTATACATACTTAATATACTTATACATTGTAGACATATGTATATATCGTCATACATTGAGATGGCTGTACGCCGTAGTAGTACGAGTGGGGATTGGGTCAGTGTGGGACCTTTTTGAGATAGATGTGGATTGGAGATCAGAGTACTCACTGTAGAGATGACTTACCTGTGAGGTTTGCCTTAGAACTGTTTAGTGATCGTACAGGAGTTCTTATTTTCAGTTATTGTTTATTATTGCTACTCACTGAGTTGAAATATACTCACCCCACTCCCCTGCACTTTTTGTGCAGATTCACAGGTGCTAGCGAGCAGTTGAGCTGTTGCAGCCGCTTATTCATATCTATTCTGCGGAGACTACGAGGTAGCTGCCGACGTCCGCAGAACCTGTTTTTCTCCTTCCTTATCATTATGTGGTTTTCATCTTGCTTAGACTTGTTTGTATTAGGATGTTATTCTATAGAGGCTCAGACTTGTATCACCACGATTTGGTTGGGACCGCATTTTGTATGTTTCTACTATTACGTTACCCTTTTTGGATATAAACACTTGTTGTTTAAGTATAACTTGATTAATTTGAATTAATAATTGGCTGGTAATAGATAACATGGTCGGGCTTGCCTAGCATTGTGTTGGGAGCCATCACGACCAGAGTTTGGGTCGTGACAAGTTGGTATCAGAGCCTAGGTTAACAGGTCTCGCGAGTTATGAGCCGGTTTAGTAGAGTCTCGTGGATCGGTACGGGGACGCCTGTACTTATCCTCGGTAGGCTGCAAACCTTTAGGAAACACTTTACATTTCTTGGAATTCTTATCGTGTGTACTTGATTCAGCTTGAGATATAATCTCTGCGAATTCATGTTGGGGCAGTCGGGAGGACTTGAGGCCAGATCTTCTATGACATAAGCACCAAAGTGCTAAATTTACAAACTGTTATTATGAAATTTTGTATGATCGGTATTGTTCCTAACTGTGGAAATGGCAGCTTAATAATGTACGAGCTGTCAGGTGTTAGATCCTTATTATAATCTGTTGTGTAGCCCCGAGCTATGGGCATGGTGAATATTTATCATATCTCTTAATTGGAAGGTAAAGTGCCTTACATGTAGTAAAACGAGTTTAGACTCAGGAAGACTAAAGTGATTATGCTATGTATATCCTAGTGGAAGGTGTTGTACTGAAATAGATTGATGCAAGTAGGTGGGTGGATTCAGATGTGTAATTGAAGGGTCCATGATATATGCTATGATTCGAGCAGGTGCAACGTATGTTCAGGTATAAATTATGATAATATGATTCGTATAGTATTGAGATTTAACGTTGTTGAAATACATTGTGATGTCTTGTTGAGTTGTGGATGTATTATTAGAATGGTTTGGTGATTCTGTGGTAGGTGGATAGGCCAAATTACAAAGGAAACTCTGCCAAAATTTCAAAAAAAAAATATTTTGAGACTTAGAAAAGATTTCTGTCACCTAAAGAGAGAAGGCTTAACTGTGGTGTGTGTATAAATGTAAGAATTGCAGAAGGGTTAAGGTCTCCGATGATTCGATTATCTGTCAAGCTTGTAAATGACTTGAGTTTAATCTCACTATAACATTGTGGCATCATTTGAGTAAGAATGACATAGGTGGCTAAAAGTGCTTTGATATATGGCTTCGAGCTAAGTTGGGGAGGTTGCTATTGATTAACTGATTGCACTATTGTGTGCTGTGTTGGTTCTGTCTCCAAGTATGTTGGAGAACATTCTGGTAAAGGTTATGGTGCTTCGTAGATGTGAAGAAATACTAGGATATTTTGAACTGGTGTTGGTAAAGAATGTTCGGTGCATAGAAAAGAAAGATAGCTAATCGTACTTGTATGTAACCATATTCTGTGGTGTCAGAGTTCTAGTAAGGCACGAGTGGTTATGTTCAATAAGACAGTTGAATTATAACTGGTTAAGGGTGAATGATGCCCGAGAATAGCCTTGCGGTGTTCAAGATTTACACTTGCAACAGTCAGGTGTCTTAAGATTGTGCATGCGGATAAAGACGGTGGTTTCGTTAGAAGAGATCAAGGCTTGTGTTATATCATGTGAATGATGGGATTCTATGTATCCGTATTGGTAAGTAATGATAACAAATTCAAAATCGCAGGAAGTTCTTCAAAACAAAGTATTGTAGAATGTGGTACTTCTGGGAAACATTGAGAGAGTATTCAGTGGCCTATGGGTCTTAGACCGTGTGGTCTTATGTACGATTCTCGTGGGGTAACATGAGTTGAGGTATTGTGGTGCTACAGTAAAGGCTAATATTAAATTAAAGACGAATAATAAAGGAAACTAGGTAAATAGAACAACTTGATAGTAAATTGGAACAGTATGAAAAGGGCATGAGTAACTCCTGGTGTGTGTTCGAAGTAATGAGTCTTGCCGTTATGGTGCAATAAAGCTCTTGTTGTGCTGGCAGTTGCGTAGCTCGATGTGGGTAAAAGGACTCAGTCCTGGCAGTTAAGCTTATGCAATGAATTGGATGAAAGAGTTGTGATGTGTTTTATCATGGTTTGAAAATGAGTATATTTCTAACGGTATGCGAAGCATGGAATGTGTAATGACTTTTTCTCCTATATGGGATCATGAAGGTCCTTAACTAGTTGAGTGCGCCGATGTTCGCGGCGTAGGAGAGGGATAGAAATTCTCCATGTATCTTGGTGCAGTAGGGTATATGCGATGTGCTATAGAAAGATGATAACGGCATGTTCAAGGTTTTGAGATCAGTTCATATTATATGGGAAGTCATTAAAATCCCCAAGCAGCGTGGGCAACTGCAGATAATCTGAAGATCAATCTTTCTGGTGATTAAGGAAAATGGTACTGCTATTCTAGTGATTTGGCAGAGGATATGGTCAAAAGGGCCAGGTAATGTAAATTGATAATATTTAGTGGTATTGTGGTATCCTCCTGTTGGATTGACAGTGATGATTGAGTTGTTGATGGCATAGGGAAATTTCTGAATGACTTACGTGGTATGAATGAATGCTTGATGTGTATTATGTATTCAGACGGTGGAGTGTGGAATCAGTCATAATGATTTATGTGTTATATATGTGTTGGAAACTAGAAATTCTCTTAATCCGCCTACACAGTGGTGGTATATCATGTGTATCGACACCGTTTAGCGGTTATTGGTAATTGGAAGCCCTAGTGGCTCTCTCGTTACTTGATATGACGAATTTGAATAATGATATATGATTGCAGACTGGTTGTCATAAGTCAGGTTGTCTAGACTAATGTGATATGGACTATATCAGAGAAATGTCACAACTGCGTGGCAGAGTGCATCAGATCATTTCCAGCAGGGTAGATGTACCCTAGGGCCAGCAGACGGCTGGTAGTTATTGCTTTGTCAGTTGGGCCTTCGTGGCGGATGTCAGTGTAGAGGTATCTACCATTGATTCAGTTCCGGTATGGAGGAATTTTGTCGGATGCGTTTCATGTGGTCGAGCTTGAGGCTATATATATGTTTGTTGCAACGGGCAACTTGACTCGATGTGCATTCCCTTTTGCTAGATTATGCGTGGATCGGGTGGCATGCCGCTACAGGTATACTATCTGGATCGGGTGGCACGCCACCACATATATGGTATCAGGATCGGGTGGCACGCCGCCACAGGTATAGTATCTGGATCGGGTGGCACGCCGCCATATGTATGGTATTAGAATCGGGTGGCACGCCGCCACAGGATAGTATCTGGATCGGGTGGCACACCACCACAGGTGTAGTATCTGGATCGGGTGGCACGCCACCACAGGTATGGTATCTGGATCGGGTGGCACGTCGCCACAGGTATGTTATTGGAAAGGGTTGTGCGTCGCAACAGTATGATGTGGAAAATATAGCTTCCTATATGCTACCTTGTATACAATACTTCGTAGCTTCTGAGGAATAGTCCGTATTGGGTATCGCTCGGGGAATAGCACATTGGTTGTGTCCATTTAGGATTGGATAGCATATATTAAATGTATCACCGCGTGTGTGATTGATTGCTCGAGTTCAGACCTAAATATGTGCGTGACTGACCATTCTAAGCATGGTGACTTGAGGTGCTTCAGGAGTAATAGTGTTTGGATAGAATCAGGAGCTGTGGCAAGGCCACGTGATGTTATGACCTTTCGATGAGGATTCAGGTACTCTAATTCTATGATGTGAGACGAGATCTCAGTTATGTATTGTGATGGTATTGAGGAATTTGAATCATAGCTCTTTGTGTGAGTCAGTTGTCATGATTCGAGTGTGTTCAGATCGTTCTTATTGGAGCCTGTGTTGTGCTCGTCGCGACTTAGGCCGGTGTTAAGGTGTCATATCACCAGTGTAGTGTGTTATAAACGAAATGATCGCTGGAGTCATTAATGAGTACGAGCATAATTGATCTCAGTTCGTTAGAAAGGTAATATCGAGGTTTGGCTCCGAAACCTATTGTGGTATCAGTTTTAAAAGGGAAATGGATTCACGAATGGTTGACCCGAGAGATGGGTTCGGTATATCGCATGCTTCAGTTGCCGTGGGCAGGATATGAAGGTGTTGGAATAAGACTCTATCTAATGAGAGAGGTTTTCTTGTTAGTATTTGTTCATGGTGGCCATTGTTGTGATTAGAGACCATCATCTCAAGCGATTCGGTTGTTTGATACATCATGTGATCTCCCCCGGGGTAGCAAGTATGGGCTATTACAAATAGATCGTGTGTATTGTGAGTATAGGCATGAGATTCAGATTTGGTATGTGATTTTTGAAAGAGCAATGTGCTCTACGGTGCGGATGGGCTATGAGATTTCCAACTATAGTGTGTACCGGACTTATATGAGATAGGGTGACATGGGATAGCCCCAAATATATGCTTGGTAAGATCATTCAGCTATTGGGTTGCTTCTAGTACAACTCTGGGTGCGCTCGAGGACGAGCGTTTGTTTAAGTTGGGGAGAATGTGACGACCCGACCCGTCGTCACGGGAGTTACCACCCCGTACCCCTTCATTTATATGTTTCATGTTTCTATATCGGTGTTAGAGTCTATTGGGTGAGTTAGGAGTGATTCTGGTTGAAAATGAGGCATATAGCCTTTTGAAATGAAGCTTGTTTATAAAAAGTCAACCTAGAGTTGACTATGTGGTTAGAGGGCTCGGAATTGAATTCTGATGATTCTGTTAGTTCCGGGAGGTGATTTATGACTTAGAGGAGCAATCGGAATTGAATTTGGGGGTCCGGTATAGTTTTAGGCTTGAATTGGCTAAGGTTGAATTTTGGCGAAATCCGAACGGTAGGTGAGATTTTGATCCAGGAGTCGGATTGGAATTCCGATAGTTGGAGTAGCTTCGTTAGGTGATTTTGGATATGTCTGCAAATTTTGAGGTCATTTGGATATTGTTTGGTCGGGTTTCGGATCGAATATGAGTTTTGGAAGAATTTGATAAATTTAGACTTGAATCCGTGGTAATTTAATGATTTTAGTGTTTTTGAATGCGTTTTGACAATTGGAACAAGTTTGAATGATATTATAAGAGGTGTTGGCACTTTTGGTAGAGGTCCCGGAGGCTTCGGGGTAAATTCAGATGCCCAACGGGTCATTTTTGGAAGATTTTTGCCGTTTTGAGCATAAATGTAATGATCCAAAGGTCTATTTTTAGTTCTAGAGATCCAAATTTGATTTTGAGACTTTGACAATTTAAATAATGAATTATAGGACTGATCCGAAAATTTTGATTTAATTTCATCAAGTCGCGATTGGGTGTTTGACGCGAAACGCGAGTTAATTGTTTAACGAGCGAAATTGACGTTGCACTAATCAAATGACATCCAAATTCAGTTTTATTTGAAGTACTGGATCCATATCAAAATTACAGAGCCATAGAAAGAAGAATCGTTGAATTCCAAGTTTGTATGATTGAGTTATAGCATTTTTGGTGAAATAAAAAACTGCTGCAATTTTCTGGGGCAAATATGATAGTTTCGCTTCTGCGATGAACAGTAACCGCAGAAGCGGATGAACAGTGATTTTCCGCTTCTGCGATGAACAGTACTACAGAAGCGGTGAACACTGAAATTGCACCTGCGGTGAACAGTAACCGCAGATGCGAAAATCGCTGGGCATTTAATTTGGGGCAGTCCGTGATTTTCTTCATTTTTGGAGCTATGGAGCTCGGATTGAAGCGATTTTCACCATATGGATAGGGGTAAGTGTTCTATATCCAAAAGTGATTATATGTAATGATTCCATGGTTATTTTAATCAAGTATTAGTGAATTAAATGGAAGAAATCGGAGAAATTTATAAACTTTTCAAAAACAAAAATTTAGGATTTGAAGGGTCATTTGTGGTCCGATTTGAGAGTTCTTTGTATGTACGGACTCGTGGAGAGACGAGGATTCCAAAAATATAATTTTTGTAATTTTTTGAGAAGCGTTCCGAAAGTCGGGTTTTGACAACTTTGTGGGTTTTGGTGTAAATCAAGTTATTTCGAATGGTTTGTGTCTAATTGGCCTATAGTGATGTATTCTTATTTATTTTGAGTAGATTCGGCATCCGAGGAATTCATTTGCGAGGCAAGCACAGAGCGGGCTAGGACTCCTACCGGTTCGAGGTGAGCGGTGGTAGTAAATAATGTACTGAGGGTTTGAAACCCCGTACTTGCACTATACAGTGCTATGTAGAAATGAGACACGCGTCATGTGACGGGCGTGGTGGCATTGTGATTGGGTGATTGGACTTGGTCCTTCCTGACTGATAGTTTATTGTGTATTACGACTGTGAATGAGCTTATAACTGTGTAGTTGGGCTGGTAGCCATGTTTGGGGCCTTGTGCCGATCTGTAGAAGTCTAGGTGACCCTCATATCATGCTGGATACATACACTCAACCGTAGTATATCATGCTGGATACTTACACTCATCCATAGTATATCATGTTGGATACATACACTCAGCCGTAGTTATAGCTGCATAGCATATCATGAGCCAGTACTAGATGTGTACTTGAGAGAAGCTACCTAGGGTGGGATTCCCTGTTCTAGCTGAGTGGGCCTAAGAGGCCAAGTCTATACTGACTGAGATAGGGTCGAACTGAGATAGGGTCGAGGACCCACTATGAGATACTATATATATATGTATCTATATTGGATCGGGCTGCACGCCGCAGCACTATATGTATTGGATCGGACTGCACGCCGCAGTAATATATATGTGGATCGGACTGCACGCCGCAGTAATATATATGTGGATCGGACTGCACGCCGCAGTGATATACATGTGGAACGGACTGCACGCCGCAGTATTATTGCGCTTGGGCTGTAGGAGCCCCTTCGGAGTCTGAGTCTGCACACATTCTCAGTGAGCGCTGGAGTATATTATGGGATCGGGCTGCACGCCGCAGCAGTATAGTTATATATGTATATATATATTGGATCGGACTGCACGCTGCAGTAATATATGTGTGGATCGGGTTGAACGCCGCAGTATCATAGTGTTTGGGCCTAGGGAGTCCCTCCGAAGTCTGTATACACCCCCAATGAGTGCCGTCGACATTAAATGGAGCGGGCTGCGCGCCACAGCGGTATATGTATTGGAGCGGGCTGCACGCTGTAACATTATACTTATCCAGATCCTTATATATACTTAATATACTTATACATTATAGACATATGTATATATCGTCATACATTGAGATGGCTGTACGCCGTAGCGGTACGAGTGGCGATTTGGTCAGTGTGCGACCTTGTTGAGATAGATGTGGATTGGAGATCAGAGTACTCACTGTAGAGATGACTTACCTGTGAGGTTTGCCTTAGAACTGTTTAGTAATCATACAGGAAGTCTTATTTTCAGTTATTGTTTATTATTGCTACTCACTGAGTTGAAATATACTCACCCCACTCCCCTGCACTTTTTGTGCAGGTTCACAGGTGCTAGCGAGCAATTGAGCTATTGCAGCTGCTTATTCATATCTATTTTGCGAAGACTATGACGTAGCTGCCGACGTCCGCAGAACCTGTTTTTCTCCTTCATTATCATTTTGTGGTTTTCATCTTGCTTAGACTTGTTTGTATTAGGATGTTATTCTGTAGAGGCTCAGACTTGTGACACCACGATTTGGTTGGAACCGCATTTTGTATGTTTCTACTATTATGTTACCATTTTTGGAAATATACACTTGCTGTTTAAGTATAACTTGATTAATTGGAATTAATAATTGGCTGGTAATAGATAACATGGTCGGGCTTGCCTAGCATTGTGTTGGGCGCCATCATGACCAGAGTTTGGGTCGTGACATGTGGCGGCGTGCCACCCGATCCAGATACCATACCTGTGGCGGCGTGCCACCCGATCCAAATAACCGAACCTGTGGCGGCGCACCACCCGATCCATATAGAACCCTCGCTAAAGAAATGTGCGTCGAGTAAAGTTGCTCATTATGGTAAACATATATATATAGCCTCAAGTTCGGCCACCAGAAACGCATCCGACAAAGTTCCTCAATACCAGAACTAAATCAATGGTAGAAACCTCTGCACTGATATCCGCCACGAAGGCCCAACTGACAAAGCAATACCCACCAGCCGTCCGCTGGTCCTGAGGTGCAACTACCCCGCTAGAGCATACTTTGATGCACTCTGCTACGCAATTTGTGCCATACCATCATAGTCTATGTCACATTAGTCTAGACAACCTGTCCCAATGATGACCAGTCAGCAATCAAGTATCATAATTCAAATTCGTCATATCAAGTTGAGAGAGAAAGCCACTAGAGCCTCCGATTTTTAATAATCACAAAATGGTGTCGATACACATGATATACAACCACTGCATAGGCGGACTAACGAGAGCTTCAAGTCTCCAACACATATATAACACATGAATCACAATGGCTGATCCCGTACTCCACTATAAATATACATAACGTACATCAAGCCTCCATTCATACCACGAAAGCCATTCAGAAATTTCACTATGCCATCAACGACTCAATTATTATAGTCGATCCAACAAGAAAATACCACCATACCAAGGTGTTTCATCTCTTTCCACAATAAACCAATTCTCAAGTGTTTCGTTTGTTTTCCACAAGGTGCCATATATGCCATCATAGTCATTATTCACAATTCTTTTGCCAAATTAAACTCTCATTTTACATCACTCATAGCTCAACAACAAACTTTGAATATCCAACAACAACCTCAAGAATTTCACACAATTTGTCAATTTAACACGAAACAAACAAACTTCACACATATAGGCGATTTCACAAGAATCAAAATTAGCCATACATACTTGGTGATGATTTTTCCTTCCTACTTTATGCTTACCCAAGATATCCTACTCTTGCCAACCTTGTTCTTGAAGACTCTTACTTCTACTCACTTCTTTTACTAGAAATCAAGTTCAATAATCATGCATGAGTGTAAAATTCTATTTTCAAAAGCTATTATATGCAAACCTCTCTTTACCCAATTTAAATCTGAACATCAACGACTCAATTATTATAGTCGATCCAACAAGAGAATACCACCATACCACTGGATATTATCAGTTTACATTACCTTGTCCTTTTGGACCATATACCCTGCCAAATTACTAGAATAGCAGTACCATTTTCTTTAATCACCAGAAAGATCGATTCTTTAAATCACATGCAGCTGCCCGCGCCGCTAAATAATTTTAATGACTCCCCATATATTATGAACTGATCACAAAACCTTGAATATGCCATTATCAACTTTCCATAACACATCGCATATACCATACCACACTAAGATAACATGGAAATTCATATTCCTTTCCTACGCCGCAAACATCGGCGCACTCAACTAGTCAAGGGCTTTCATGATCCCATATAGAGAAAACTCATTACACATTCCAAGCTTTACATACCAACAAGAAATATACTCATTTTCAAACCACAGTAAAACACATCACAAACTCTTTTTTCCAATTACATTGCATAAATTAAACTGCCAGGACTGAGTCCTTATACCCATATCAAGTTACACAACTGCCAGCGCTCAAGAGCTTTGTTCCACAATATCTGCAAGACTCATTACTTCAAACATATACCAGGAATTAATCGTATTCCTTATCATACCGCTTCGGTTTATTAACAAGTTGTTCCATTTACCCAGTTTCCTTTCTGATTCATCTTTAATTTAATATTAGCCTTTACTGTAGCACCATAATACATCAACTCATGTTACCACACGAGACTCATACATAAGACCACACCGTCTAAGATCCATAGGCCACTGAATTCTCTCTCAATGTTTCCCAAAAGTACCACAGTCTACAACACTTTATTTTGAAGAACTTCCTGCGATTTGAATTCGTTATCATTACCTTCCAATACGGATTACATAGAATCCCATCATTCACATAATATAACACAAGTCTTGACCTCTTCAAACGAAACCACCGTCTTTAGCCACATGCACAATCTTAAGACACCTGACTGTTACAAGTAAAATCTTGAACACTATAAAACAATTCTCGGGCGTCATTCACCCTTATTCATATGTAATTCAACTGCCTTATTGAACAGAACCACTAGTGCCTTGCTAGATCTCTGACACCGCAGAACATGATTACATACAGATACAATTAGCTATCTCTCTTTTCTATACACCAAACATTCCTTACCAACATCAGTTCAAAACATCCTAGTATTTCTTCATATCTACGAAACACCATAACCTTTATCAGAATCTTCCCAACATACTTAAAGGCGGAACCAACATAGCACACAACAGTGCAATCAGTTACTCAACCACAACCTCCCCAACTTGGCTCGGAACCATATATTAAAGCACTTTTAGCCACTCATAGCATTCTTACTCAAATGATGCCACAAAGTTCTAGTTAGATTAAACTCAAGTCATTTACAAGCTTTGGCAGAGATTCGAATCATCAGAAATATTAACTCTTTTGCAATTCTTGTATTCATTCACACACATCAGTTAAGCCCACTCTTTAGGTGACAAAAATCTTTTCTAAGTCCCAAATTTTCCAAATATTTTGACAGAGTTTCCTTTGTAATTTGGTGTATCCACCTCCAGAGAATCACCAACACAATCCTAGCAATACATTCACAACTCGACAAAACATCACAAGGCATATCGACAAAATTAGTCTCAATACTACACAAATCATATTATTATAATTGTTACATGAACATGCGTTGTACCTGCTCGAGTCATAACACATATCAATTACCTTTCAATTACACATGAGAATCAACCCACCTACCTCGCCTCAATTTAGCATTTCAGTACAATACCTTCCACCAGGATACACATAGCATAATAACTTTAGTCATCCTGAGTTTGAACTCATTCCACTACACATAAGGCACTTTACCTTCCAATTAAGAGATATGATAAATATTCACCACGCCCAGAGCTCGGAGCTACACAACAGTTTAGATAAGAGTCGAACAATTAACAGCTCATCCATAAGTAAACCTCCCTAATACTCTACGGATCGGCACAAGGCCCCAAACGTGGCTACTAGCCCAAATACATCGATATAAGCCCAGTCTCAGTCATTATACACAGTAATCTATCAACCGGGAATGACCAAGTCCAAATCCCCAATCACAATACCACCACGCTCGTCACATGACGCGTGTATCATCTCAGCATAGCATTGTATAGTGCAAATACGGGGTTTTAATCCCTCAGTACATTATCTATTGCCACCACTCACAAAATCATCACCTCGATGCTCAAGTCATAGACAAGGTCCAGCCTCAAGTCTTTTCGACTGGCCCAACATGAACTCACAGAGATTATGTCTCACCTCTCGTTCGGGGAAATCACAAGCCATAAGGCAATTACATTACTGAGCACACAGACGTGTGGAAGGAATTTCAAAAAGTGTATCTCAAGCTGAATCAAGTACGCACGATAAGAATTCCAAGAAGTGTAAAGTGTTTCCTTAAGGTTGACATCCTCCCGAGGATAAGTACAGGCGTCCCCGTACCGATCCACAAGACTCTACTAACCGGCTCAAGACTCATGAGGCCTAGTAAACCTAGGCTCTGATACCAACTTGTCACAACCCCAAATCCGATCGTGATGGCGCCCTGCACACTGCTAGGCCACCCCGACCTATCAACATCAATTTACGGAGCTATGAGCTCGCATTATCCCATGTAAGCATAACAAGTTATAAGACAACAGTGATAGATATATCAAAATAGGGAACCAAGTCCCAACACATACTAACTCCCATATGCCGAAGGGTCAAGAGTCATGAGCCTCTAAAGAACATAAGTGTAATAAGGTTTACAACAAAACTCAGTGCGGAAAGAAATGACAACAGGAAATGAAAAGACAGCTAGAAGGGGAGTCAGGTCCTGCGGACGCTGCACCTACCTCGACTATCCCGCACGATGCCTCTGAGCGGCTACCGCATCAGGTCTGCTGAGAGGTACATGGATCTGCACACAAGGTGCATGGAGTAAAGTGAGTACTGCCAAACTCAGTGGTAATAAATAGAGGTAAGACAGTGTAGATAAGAAATCCACAATAAAACACTATGTAAAGCTGTAACCAATACCCTGTAACAGTTCAATATTAACAGTAGAGAACCAACAATATCAACAACAAGTATAACAGCTAGTAGATGTAGCTAAATGCAGTGCAATGCATGAAATGACCGCTACGACGCGTAGCTCGATCCAATTTGGGTACCCGTGCTCACTGTGGGGGTTCAAACTCCGGAGGGGCTCCTACAGTCCAATCACAATAATACTGCAGTGTGCAGTCCGATCCAACATATATACCGTTGCGGCGCGCAGCCCGATCCACTACCTGTCGGCTAATATGCAAATGCAGCCTCGCAGGCTCAAAAGTGGTTTTGAAAACTCTTTTATCATTTTTCAGTTGAAAACAGTAATATCAAAGTTCCAGAGATTGGAAATAACATAATAATAGTAATAGTTACGGATTGGTAGTAAACTAGCATGTCAATATCACAAGACAATGATAACGATCCTCGCGGGATCCAATAACTGGCTCATAGCCCACAAGTATACTCAACCATCCAAGAACGAGGTTTGACGGCTCAAGAGTAGCCAATATCACAATAATATATGCAACCATCCGAGAAGGAGGTCCGACGGCTCAAGAATAGCCAATATCATAACACACTATTAACAGGTCGGACTAAGCCATAGTCCCCAATCACAATCGACCTCGCACTCACAAGAGAGTATGTGTCTCGCTGCTATACATCATCACAAAGTGGTGTAGCGGGGTTTCGAACAAGCTGGTCATCACCCACATCTATTACTCACCTTAATACAGCTCGACGACTAGTCTGTGATGCCCTTGCCACGAGAATCAAGCTCCGCACGTGTAGAATCTGATCAAATGTAGTAGAAACACAACAAATTAGGCCAATGGAATGATACCCAGTCAAAACAACTCAATTTACACCAAAAATGACAAAGTTGCCAAAACCCGACTTTTGGTATGCTTCTCGAAAAATCACGAAAGTCACATATTCGGAACCCTCATCTCAATACGAGTCTAAGCATATCAATTTTACCAAATTCGAACTCCATTTGCCCATTCAAAACCTTGATTTTCTAAAGTTCAAGCCTAGGATTAAATCCTCCATGAATTACCCCAAATTCCTCCATTTTCCGGATATAATTGCATAATATTATCAATACTTATCATAAGATGAGTCCATAGTTGATTACCTGATGATTTCCCTTGAGTTTCTCTTCAAAATCACCCAAATCGCCTCTAAAGCCGAGACCCAAATGTGTGAAATGTTTCTGAAATTTTCTAACTTCTGATACAATTAACTCACTGCGATTTTCGCTTCTGCGGATAAAATTCCGCTCCTGCGAGCCCGTATCCGCGACCAGATGGTTGCTTTTGCGATTCCAGGCCTAGCCGGCCAATTCCGCTTCTACGAACATAAGACCGCTTCCGCGCGTCCGCTTCCGCGAAAACATAACCGCTCCTGTGGTGACTTTCGCCTCTCCGCTCTAGAGTCCGCTCCTGCAGACTCGCCCAGGCGATCAAGAATCCGCTTCTGCGGACTTTCCCCTTATGCATCAAGTCCGCTTCTGCGGTCACCCACTCGCACCAGCGACACCGCCTCAGCGGACATTGTGCCGCTTCTGCGCCCCATTGTCTGCTCCTGCGGACTCGCTCCTGTGATCCCTTTTCCGCAGGAGCGAAAACAACAGAACCAGCAACATAACATGCAATTCTTCCTTATTTTCTCCCGTTTAACCATCCGAAAACACCCCGAGGCCCCCGGGACCTCACTCAAACACACCAACACATCCTAATACCTTATTCGAACTTGTTCCAATCCTCAAAACACATCTAACAACATCAAAACCCATAATTCACATCGAATTCAAGCCAAAATTCCTTAAAACTTTAAAAATTACACCTTCGATCTAAAACCCGACCAAACGACATCCGAATGACCTGAAACTTTGCGGACATATCCAAAATCACATGACGAAGCTACAGAAATTGTCGGAATTCCATTCTGACCCTCGGATCAAAATCTCACCTACCGTTCGGATTTTGCCAAAATTTAACCTTAGCCAATTCAAGCCTATTTCTACACCGAACCTCCAAATTCAATTCTAATTGCTCCTCTAAGTCATAAATCACCTCCCGAAACTAACCAAATCATCAGAGTCCAATTCCGAGCCCTCTAACCAAATAGTCAACTCCAGGTTGACTTTCCAAATTTAAGTTTCCTTCAAAAAGGCTATACGCCTCATTTTCGATCCAATTCACTCCTAACTCACCCGATAGACTCTAACACTGATATAAAAGCATAAAACATGTAATTACAACATAACGGGGTGGTAATTCCCGTGATGACGGGCCGGGTCGTCACAATGTATTGGTTATAGCTGGTAGTTAGTGATTATGTTAGATTATAAGATTCGCCCATTAGACAAGTTTAGATTCAAGTTAGATCGATAGTTGAAATCACAAGATTTGTAGCAACCTAAGGTATTTTACTAAATAGAATCAATTGCGACTAGTTATTTCGATTAATAAGACTCACCATCTATCAATTGTTCCCCCGAGTCTTGTTAATCGGATAATTAATCATAAGTGGCTATATTTGTAAGATTTCCTAGGGTTGGATATAGTTGAAATGTGATTTTAATTAATGAATTATTCTGAATTTAAAGTAGTTAAAAGGGCTAATTAGTTAACTGAACAATAGTCACTTAATTGTGGCTATTTGATAAATACTAATATGAAAGTAGGTTAAAATAGGGATAAAATACAGAATTTAGGAAAGTAATAAGCCTTAAGAAGTAGGGGTAAATTGGGAAAAGGAAGTTGGTATAGTTGTAATATGTTTAAAGGGAAAAGGGTGCAATTGGAAAGGGAATTGGCATGATTATTATAAATATAGAGCTTTTAGGGCAATTTGGGCATTACAAAAGGTATTTTAGTGAATAATAAAAGGAAATGAGGGCACAATAGGAATTCCAATGAAATGGAACATGGTAGAGTATTCTAGAAGGGGTTTTAGTGTAACTTTCAAATAAATACTTGCACTAACTTGTGCAACAAGCTAAAAATATGAGGGTTTTTAGTGAAATAAGTTCCTCCTCTTTTGGGTCTATAAATGGGTATTTTCAGCTTAATTAAAAGGGGGTTCAATCTGATTTTTAGAGTCTCTTTTAGAATTTTAGCCATCGGAACCCTAGAAAAAATCCCAAAAATACTTGTTAAATTCCAGATCTAAAATTAACATTTCAAATTCATTTTTCTTCTATTTTACCTTCAAATTCATATCAAAAATCCAAAAGCAATAGTATAATTCATTACAGATCAGTAGAAAACTGTCATTTGAATGTGAAATTGGGTTTTGAAATAATTTTGAGGTTCTGGAAATTATGTGCTGGGTTAATTGCTTGGTTTTATTCACTATTGAACTCACTAAGCTGCTACTGCTGTGAATTTGACTGTTACTGCTGGAATTACCTGCTGCACTGCCTGAATAAATCATACTTTGCTGTCACATACTAGATCTAATGGATCTATTCAATATTTCAGGTACACATTTGTAATCTCAAGCTTATGGAATTGATTTGAAGTGCTGATCCCTTTCTCAATTGGTTCATTTCTTTTTTTGTAAATGGCCATTGAGTTATGAAGTTGTTGTGGATTTAGATGTATTAATGATTGTTGTAATTAGAATTATTCTAAGTTTAAAACTAGAACTGTTTGTCGATTTATCAGTATACATAAGAACTCTCATTTGCTCAGTTATCATATGCTAGTTAATTTCTTTTCTTTGTAGTTAGATAATACTATACAGTGGCGGCAATCTTGGAACAATAGTGTGGTAAAACAATAGATCTTGTTAGTAGCAGCAGTTAATGAAGATACAGCTTTGCCTTACCACGTTAGGTTTAATTGAAAATAAGAAAAAACAGAATAAAATTACAGATGTTGTTAGATATTACATTGATTAATGACATTCACTTTATTGTCTCATTCCTTTCAATTTGACTATTAATGCATTACCTTATGGGTTGCCTAAAACATATTTGCTTAAAAAGGCGCGTCTGGGCCGTCTATATTTGGGTACATTTGACCCAGTTGAATGAAATTTTGAGACACTGTCACACACATGGGCTACCAGACCATTTCGTACATTTTCTTTTGTATTGGGCTCGTTTTACAGCCCAAAGCTTTGAATACTTATACAACTGAAGCTATTTTTTTTTAATTAATTAGGGCCTTTGTTTATTATTAGAGACCAATCAAATAAAAACATAGTCATATTAGATTTGACCTTAAATAAAATAATGAGACGAGCCTCGTTAGAAAACAAAACACACGGGGCCCTCAATTAATTATAATAAAATATTTAGATTCGGAAGGACCGTTTAGCGAATTTCATGGTCTTTTCCGAAGTTAACAAAGACGATAGACTTTTTAGGCACGACATGTAAATAAAATTACTTTCTTAAACTGGGGTGCGCATTTATGTGACCCAAATCTATCTCTCGACGAAACTGAAACGCGTTAAAGTCACAGGGTGTGACTCGAAATGTGTTTTCGTGACGTCGCAATTCTTCTAAAATTGAAAAGTGGAACATTAAAAGCACCTAATTAAAATATATAAAGAAATCAGATAAAAGCAAAAAGAGCAGTTGAGCGACCGTGCTAAAACCACTGAATCCGGGAGTGCCTAACACCTTCTCCCGGGTTAACAGAGTTCCTTATCCAGGTCTTTGTTTCGCAGACAATAATAATAGAGTCATAAATTTCCTCGGTTCGGGATGAAACCGGTGACTTGGGACACCATTATTTTCCCAAGTGGCGACTCCGAATAATTAAATAAATTGATCTCGTCTCGACTGTCCGTTCAGTGGAAAAACTCCTTCCCTGATTATTATTATATCCCTTCTCGGGGTGTAGTATTAAACAGCGGTACATTACATATGTGTGAAAAAGGGAGGTGTGACAGTTATTGCTCTGAGATGTTGCCCAAGGGGCGGATTTGCTGATACTGTGCCCGAGGGGCAAACTTTTAATTGTTTATTTTACCTTAATTACCTATCAATTACTTGTTCACTTGTTGAAAGGGGATTTTCACTTGACTTTTTACTAGTTTATGCTTTTAAATGGTTTTACTACTTTATTATAGAATGCTTTGAACCTTACGTGTTTTCTTACTATCAGTCATTATTTATATTTGTTACTTACTGATTTGGAATACTCACTTTACTCCATGCCCCAGCTGGTTTCGCTCTCAAGTGCTGATTCCTCTAGATTTATGAGGGCGTTCGGAGATTACGAGGTAGCTATTGACGTCTGAAGCCCCATGTCTCTATTTCTCCATTGCTTCTGTTCCTTATTAAGACATTTATTGTTCTTAGTGGGATTGTATTCTGAGTTATATATGCTCATGACTAGTGACACCTAGTTAGGGCTGTGTATGGGTATTCTTTCGCGTATTCATGTTATTATCGGTTATTTTAGACTTATTCTTGTCATGTTTAGCTTGTTATTATATGCTTATCTATCGATAGTTGGAAAATGGAAAGTGTCGGCTGGCCTTGTTTCATGAGTGGTTCCATCACAATTGGGATTGGGTTTAGGGTCATGATAAGTTGGTATGAGTGCCTAGATTACATAGGTCTCGCAAGTTATGAGCAAGTTTAGTAGAGTCTTGCAGATCGGTACATAGACATTTGTATTTATCCTCAAGAGGCTACTGAACCTATAGAAAAAACTTCATATTGTTAAAATTCTTGTCATGCGAATTGTTGATCCGAGTACTAAACTTCTGTTATTCTATTCTCTCACAAACGTTGTGCCTACCGGACAGGGTGTACGACCACTAGTGCCACCAGCTGCAGCCACCGAAGGTCAAAAATGCGGTTGTGGTCATAGAGAGGCAGAGCAGCGAGGGAAGCACCTACATATCCACCAGCTACCCCAGTTTAGGACCAGGTCCCAGCTGTGGATGCTCCAACAACACCATCTCAGGCACCAGTTGTGCCCGTTGTGATTCTGAGTCTTCAGGAGGCCTTGGCACAGATCTTATTAGTATGCCTGGTCTAGCTCAAGCTGTTTTAGCCACTACAGCTGCATTTACTTCTTAAGGTCGGGGGAGGTAGTCAGACTCCTGCTGCTTGTACACCTGAGCAGATCGTGTATGGACTTTAGACGGGCACACCCCACACAGTTGGTTGCAGTTGCTCAGGACTATATAGTTCCTGCCATGCCAAAGGATGAGCAGCGCAGGTTGGAGAGATTTGGTAAGCTTCAGCCTCCATTATTCAGTGGTGTAGAGGGCGAGGATGCCCATGGCTTTCTGGACAAGTGTTAGAGGATGCTTCATACTATTGGTATTCTAGATACCAGCGGGGTCACTTTTACCACCTATCAGTTTTCAGGACCTGCTTTCACTTTGTGGGAGGATTTTGAGATGTGTAGACCTGTTGGTGCAGAACCCATTTCTTGGAAGTAGTTCTTTGTTCTCTTTCTGGAGAAGTATGTTTCGTAGTCTTACAAAGAGAAGAAGCGTAGCCAGTTCGAGTGGTTGCATCAGGGGGAGATGACCGTGTCGCAGTATGAATTGAGGGTTTTTGAGTTGGATCATCATGCCATCAGGTTGGTTCCGACAGATTGAGAGAGGATAAAGAGATTTGTTGATGGTCTTACTTATCAACTCCGTCTTATAACTAGGGAGAGGGTATCTGGTGCTACATTCGAGGAGGTTGTGGATATTGCTTGAGAGATTGAGTATGTTCGTCGTTAGGAGCGAGAGGCTAAGAGGGCTCAAGGATTTGGAAGATATAGTGGTACTCCTTCGAGGGGCCAATTTTAGCACATCAGAGACTGTTCATTCAAGCCTTATCAGTCAGCTCGCTCAAGTTATTGTGGGGAATCTTCAAGTTATGGTAATCATAGATCTCAGTAGGGCCATCACTCAGTGCCCAGAATTCAGCCCGTGCTCTATTAGCTCAGGGATCTTCTATGTCGAGTGCATCTGCTAGTCACTCTGGTGCAAAGGGTTCCCTTCAGTCCCCTTCTCCAGCACCTGAGAGTTGTTTTGAGTGTGGCGAGATGGGCCACATGTGGAGGTAATTCCTCGTCAATATGCTAGTTCCTAGCAGAGGGGTCAGTCATCGACTTCGGTGCCAGTTGCTCCACCATCACCTGCCCAGCCATCTAGGGGTGGAGTTCAGTGAGCTAAGGGTTGCCCTAGAGGGGGAGGTCGATCAGGGGGCGGTCAGGCCCATTTCTATACTTTTCCAGGCAGACCCGATGCTATTGCTTTATATTTTGTTATTATAGGAATTTCACTCTGCCACAGATATGCCTCTATATTATTTCATCCCGAATCCACCTTTTCTTATGTGTCATCAAACTTTGCTTGTTATTTGGATACGCCCCATGTGTTTCTTGCTTTTCCTATTCATGCATCTACCCTGGTGGGTGATACTATTGTTGTAGACCATGTGTACCGATTGTGTGTGGTGACTATTGGGGGTTTGAAGACCCGATTTGATATTTTATTATTGACTATGGTGGATTTCGATGCCATTCTTGGCATGGATTGGCTATCTCCATGACGCATTATTCTGTACTATCATGCTAAGACAATCACATTGGCTATACTGAGTATGACACGAATCGAGTGGCGAGGTGTGACTAATTATGTTCCTAATAGAGTGATCTCTTTCTGGAAGGCCCAATGTATGGTTAGGAAGGGTTCTCTTGTATCTTGACTTTGTGAGGGATGTCAGAGTTGAGGCTCCCAGTTTTGATTATGTTACAGTTGTGAGGGACTTCCCTGATGTATTTCCTGCAGACCTGCTGGGCATACCACCAGACAGGGATATTTATTATTGTATTGACCTGGTGCCAGGCACTTAAACCATTTCTATTCCAGTGTATCGTATGACCCCAGCAGAGTTGAAGAAGTTAAAGGAGCAGCTTCAGGAGCTCCTAGATACGGGGTTCATTTAGTCTAGTGTGTCACCTTGGGGTGCACCGATTCTCTTTGTGAAGAAGAAAAATGGCATAATGAGAATGTGCATTTATTATAGGCAATTGAACAAGGTAACAATTAAGAACAAGTATTCTTTTCCTCACATTGATGATTTATTCGACCAGTGATTCACGCCCAAATAATACTCCTGAATCAGCTTCCCAACTTTTGAATATAATTGTGGATGATTTCTACTAACTAACTTTTGCAAGAAACTAAATAATTGAAGGAAATAATTGAATGTGATGTAAAGAATAAAGAGAAAGACTAAGGTATTGATTTCCCCTATTGATGGAATCCCTTCTGTTTATGCTCATAAAAGTTGTCAATATTATTCTATCAATCATGAATGCTATTTTTACCGTAATTCTCTCCCGAGCAATTACAATAATTTACTATTGCACTCTTTCGAGCTACCCTAGCTAGCTTTAATTTGAACGGTTCACTTTAGATTGGACCCAAGGTTTCGTTATTCCTAATCCCACATTTACGCCTACAATTATAGATTCCTCCAATAATCTAGGTGTGGTGTTGTTCAACAATTACCTAAATATGCACTCTTTTCCAAGTTATTCACACTAAATAGGCACAGCTAATTGAGGATCCTATCAATTAACTACAACAAGAACGAAGTTGAACAAATAGAAATATAGCTAACAATTTTTAATCACATAACCCAGAAGTTCATCACTCAATTGGTTCCATCAAAACCTTAGATAAAGATTTAGCTACTCATAATCAAAGAAACAAGATAGATAATTGAATTCATAATCAAAGATTCAATGTAAAAGAAAGAAAGATGTTGAGAGAGTTCTCTCTTACTAGTTTGCTTGCAAAAGTAGTCAATAATACAATACTTGCCTCTCTTGGGTGAATCCTAATATTAAATATAGGGTTTCTGCATTTCTGCATTTATATAGAGAACATGCCTATAGGATTCAGCATTTTGTATCTCATATAGAGAACATGTCTATAGGATTCTGCATTTTGCCTAGGATATAGAGAGCATGTCTATAGGACATCCTGAATTTTGCATCATCATTTGTTACTAGGCAATCCTGTTTATAGGTTTAAATAACTAACAGAATTTTAGATATCATACCTATAGGACTTCAGTACACTTTTTTCACTATCACGTTTTAAAATCAACAGCACCTAGAAAGCATGCCTATAGGAGCTATTATATAAATCTGAATCGACCATTCGCTTATAAGTTTAAATAAATAGTAGAAATGCTTAACATCTTCAGAATTTATGTTTTCTTTAATTAACGAGACTTCTTCTTTAAAGTCAGTATACTTCTTCTTTCTAAACTAATAGATTTCCTGCCTGTAGGTTTTTCGCTTAAAACTTAGGCAAACTATAATGTGACTTGTAAATTGAAAGAGTCTATTAAACTACAACCATTAAGAAGGACTGATTCGGGTTTCTTCTTCAAAATATGTAGTAGGTTAGTCTTCCACAGCTCTTAAGTCTAATCAGACCTTAATCAGTATCTGAAAGTCATGTTAAAACTATATGCTTCTCATTGTTTTAAGGAGGTTTGTTTGAGCCTTATTTGGTTATGTGCTTTCCCCATACATATCATATATGTTTTTATTGTTGCCTTAGAATTTTATCCTTTAAAAAATTATAAAACCCCATAGCTCTTCCTTGTAGGATTAGTAGTCCCAAATACCTCCGGGACAGATAGTATTGGGGCGGGTAATAGCATGTAGTAAGTAAAGAGAGACCATTCGATGTTTAATACCTTAAAGGGGTGAGAAAGGGTAGATATGGATATGGTGACCACGCGTATAAATGGTTGCCTGGTGTTGTGTGGCGTGATCCATATTATTTATAAGCATAGGACCCCCTTCCCTTTACTTGTTTATTTTCAAAACTTCAAAACTGCTTTCTTCCCAAAATTTTTGCTTCTTTAGCTTAATTGTTCGCAGAAAATATAGGCAAACCACTTCCTCATTACTTGTTTATTTTCAGAGTTTCAAAATTATTTTCTTCCCAAATTTCAACTTCTTTAACTTTTTTTATTTTTATTGCTTGCAACTATTATAAGAAACTACCCTGTGTGAGCACATGATTTTTGCACTAGGCAAACAAGTTCCAAAATTAAAATAAATAATATTTTTGGGTGCAATTACATGTTTTGATTGAAATTAGAAGCATTTGTGTGATTGAATAATTAGAAATAAAAATTAGAAAATCAAAAAAATAGGTTAAATACTTGCATTGTTTGAATTAATTAGTTAAAAAGAAAAATCATCAAAAATAGCTTTAATTAGCAAAAAATAAAAAATATAGTAGAAAATTGCCAAAAAATATCAGAAAATTAGTGAAAATAGGAAATTGAATAATTTAAATAATACAGAAGGAAAAAATAAAATACAACAAGAAAATACATAAAAATAATTAAAATACCAGACAAAATACAAAAAATACATAGGTATAATCACATTGGGCCAAAAGAAATTCAAATTAGTGGCCCAAACACATTGACCCAAAGAGTCGGTCCAGTTCAATAGATAACACTGATCCCATCCGTTCATTGCACCAAATCCAACGACTGAGAATCAATCTGAAATTAATTAAATTGATTAAGTTTGAGATCGAATATAAGCCGTCCGTTTAAGCTGATCTAACGGATGAAGGCTGTGGTCTCATTACCGACGATACGACGTCGTTTTAGTAACGCTAATGATTGCTGTTGATCACCATCAATCCAATGGTCAGGATCACCTCAGCCTTTACGAGTATAAAAGGCTTTGGTCTCAATTGAGACCGGTCATTTACTCCTAAACCTAACCCTAGCCGCCCCCTCTTTCACCCTTCTTCTTCATCTCCTTCCTCTGTAACCTCGCCGGCCATGGAGGCCACCACCTTCCACAGTGGTCTCCGGCAACCCCCTCACCACAAACCACCCTCTTCTCCTTCTTCATCTCAAACCTCACCCAGAACTCCGAGAAAACCCTAAAAAAAACCCTGTTCTTGGATTTCCAGTCATCGGAGTTCATCTCCGGTGACCTCAACCTACGAGAACCTACCCCAAATCAACACCACAGACTCCCAATAGCCTGATCTATCCCCCCATACCATTGGTCTCCCTCGAATCTACCTCTACCTCTTCTAATATCCAAAAGAAAGTCGCCGAAACCCTAACTCCGGCGACTCAAACTAAACCCCTTCCCAAGATCTCACCTTTACACCCTCTGAATACCCCCTCCAAACCAAAATCTCAAAAAGACTTCACCTTGAAGTCTAACAAAGAAAACCAGAAAAGAAATCGAGAAATAAAGAAATAAAAGAAAAAGAGAAAAGAAGTCTGGAAAAAGAGAGTGAAAAGAAAGAGAGGGAAAATGGAAGCTCAGGGGACCGACCATGCAAGCTAAGTCCCCTCCATCTCTATGTCTTGTTTGTTTCCTTTTTTGTTTGTTCATTTCATGTTTCTTCTATTTTGTTATATCTTGATATTTTTGTTTATTTCTCTGTTTTAAAGATCTTGATGTCCCTGTGCTTCTTCATCTTCTGTTGGCATTACGGTTCCTCATCTTGTTGGTTTTCGATATTTCTTCTGTTGTTCTGTATGTTTAGTTCTAGTACTAGTTTAGTTGTTTGACTATCATTCTTCTTCATCTTTATATTAGGTTGTCTTTTGTTAGTTTGCAATATCTTGACTGTTCTTCTTTCTGTTTCTTTGTATGTTTAGTTTTAGTGAAAGTTTAGCCGTTTTCTTTCATTAGGGTTATTTTGTGGTTTGCTTCTCTGTTCTTAAAGATCTCCCTGTTCTTCTTCACCCTTTGTTTGTATTTAGGGTTTTTCTTATTTGTTGGTCTTCAACATCTCATCTGTTTGATTTTCGATATCTCTTCTATTTCTCTTCATGTTTAGTTTAGCTGTTTGACTCTCGTTAGGATTTCTTCTATTAGCTCTCAATATCTTTAATGTTTTTTCTCTTCTCTTAACTACATGATTTAGTTTTGGTTATAGGTTTAGCAGTTTGATTCTCATGTTCACTCAAGGGTTTTTGCTCTAATAACATCTCTTATGTTCTTTCATTTGCTAAATAGCATGCTAATCTAATTTAGTGACTATGTTTTTCTCTTCTGTCACTTTTGTATGATAGGTTTAGGATTTTTCTTCATTGTTTCTCCACATTCTTCTTTTCTTCATCTTCATCTTATCTATCATGTGTATATATCAAGCTAGGCTTAGTATTTGAAAGTGGATTCTGATTACCATTCTTATGTTACTCTGTCAAGGTCCATTGTTCTTATGTCAAATATAGGCTATGCTTCACTTCTCTTGACTATTTTGTGAGATTTAGCCTCTATGTGTGTATGCCCATTAACTCTAATTGTTTTGGGTCTTTTAGTGAATCATCTAACATGAATTGGTTGTAACTAAGTCTGATTGATGTTAGTTGACACTTTGCTACATGAAATTGAGTTATGTGAGTTGATTGGTTAAAATTCAACATTATCAAACTTCCCTTCTGAGTTTTAATTGATTGATGAAAATGTTTGGTTTCATGTGGCCATGTGTGCAATTGTATATTGAAATGGCTGAGTTTGCAGTAGTTTATTGTTAGTATGAGCAGTGTTAATGCCCATTAGTCTTAAGGAATTGGTTTTAGCTGCAATAATACTAAGTCTCATAAATGGCTAGTTTTGAAATAGTTTAAAATTGAAAAATGAAAAATAGGTTATAAGATAAATAAATGACCAAGAGTGGTTAATTTTGCAATTGACAAACTCGGCAAGGTCCTTCACATACTGGCCTACCCTTAAATGGGCTAGTTGTGTAAATTGATTTAAATCTGGAAGTTCAGACTTACCAAGGCTCAAATTGAGCCCTGAATCACAGGTGGCTAGGTCTGCAAAGGCCTTAGCCCAGCCTGTATTCAGTAATGGGCTTCAATTGCCCAAGCCAAGTCTCAAATTGAGACTGGCTAAATTTTAAATAGTTTAAGTATAATAATAAAGCAGGCTAGTCCTGCAATTAGCTTGGAAATAAAGTAAAAAATTTTAATTAACAGAAAATGAAGCAAAAAAGGTAAAAATTGAAATAGTTCTTTAAGTTAGAATTGGCCAGTCCTTAAATACCAATGCAAGGACTGGCCCTTAGTTAAATAAGTTGAAAGATGCTGAAAACCTGACCTAGGTAGGTCGGGTAATTCAGGTGTGCCCTTAAGGGCACAAAAGGAACACAAATTGGTAAAATGGTAGATTAAATAGAGCATATAGGGACATAGGAGTCATTTATGCTTCTAATTTCTGCAATATTGCAGAGATTGAGGGGTATAATTGTCTACCTATAAAGGAAAATCAGTAAAAATCCATAACCAATAGGGACACTTTGGTAAAAGCTTAGGAATAGAATAAAAAAGAACCTTCCAGCACATACTGGAAGGGATCTTATAATAGAAATAGGGGTGTAAGTGTAGACTTAGTGATTTTTAAGGGGGGAGAAATGGAATTAACTCCTATTCTTTTCCCCCAAGAAATCTGCCAATCTATACCTATAAATACCCCCTAAAAAGACTAAGTAAGGGCCGGTTTTTCAATAGAGAAATTCAGAGTAAATATAATAGCAAATAGCAAATAAGTTTCCTGCATATTTCCAGTAATAATCACTGGTTAAGTTGTTTGTTTGTGGGTTTTCTGCTCGATTTCTTCTGTTATTTCCAGTAATAATCACTGGTTAATGCAACAGTGAAGATTTGGGATTCAAATCTTCACTGTTGCATTACCTTGTCATGCTACTTGTTGTGCTTATTTCTGCCTCCCTTTGAACTCATCGTCTTCACTTTGTTGAACCAGGTACATTTCCCGTTCGATCAAAGATGTAATGCTGAAATGCTAAATGATGAAATGAAGTTCAAGTGTTCGATTCATTTGTTATTATGTATTTATAGTTTACTCTTTTCATTAGCTGTTTAGTATTAGTATAGATCTGTAGTTTTAAATGTAGTGTAGCATGTATAAGTAGAAAGACCAAAACAAAAACCGTGTAATAGATAGATTAATAGTAGTAGTGTAGTGTAGATAGAATATCACTTAGTTAAGTAGGTAAAACCCTTAAAACAAAGTTAAATGACCATCACATGAATTAATAACAACAAGCTCATAGTAAAACTATCAATCATGCTCACGTAGTTAGTCTGTTTTGTAGATCCATACCTGGATTTGAGTAAACCAAAAGAGGAAACAACTAAAATGAAGTAACAACTCAATTACTGGATTTGTGATATCAAATAAGCTTAGTTCATAGTAAAACCAGTAGTATAATTGTGCATCTGTGAATAACTCATTTTAGTTTTAGATAATATGAATACCGTAGGTAAGTGGTTGAACTGTTCATTTTAATCATGCTTCATATATAATCAAACCACTTCTTAATCTCTTAACTAGTAAGTAACTCGGATGTTAGTGTAAATTCATTATTAGGGATCAAAAAACGGAAAGAGTCTTTTAATTCGATTCTCATGTACATCAGACAGTTTTGATTCAGAGTTAACATTGACAATTTGTATCGTGATTTTCTCCTTTGATGAATAAAAATGCAATTGAATTCATTCTTAATGTTATATGTTTGTTCTGTTATAAGTTCTCCATTTCTATTCTTATTACTATCGTTTCAATCTGGTATGGGCCTGAAGTACGACGTGGGCCTAGACTATATTCGAGAATCTGCTGGGCTGTTAGGCAAAAGCCCAAAGTCAGTCTGGGTCACTAAGACCCAGATATATGTAACAATTCATTGAGTGTAGATCCATGAGTCCAGGCCCAAAACCAAATGGGAATAATAAAGGCCTGGACTCACTCCTCTAGAAATTCGATTAAGTAAAAATGACTAAGGAAAAAACATGTATAGAAAATAGATTGAAACAATAGGGTTGAACTATTAAAACTTAATCGGGATGAGCCTCATATGACACCAAATAGTGGGGCCCCCTTAGTAATGAAATAACATGTTAATAGATACGGGAAAGCTACTAGTAAATTTTATAGCTTCTCCCAAAAGAATTAAAAGTTGATAGACACTATTAGGCACGATTTAATATACCTTCCTTAAATACGAGTGTGCACTTGGTGCGACTCAAATCCCAAATCCCGGCAAAGCCGAAATGTACTAAAGGTCACAGGCGTACTGGTTGCGGTGTGACTCGAAGTACATTTTAGCGATGTCGCAATTCCTAAAAAATGTAAAAAGTGAAAACACATACATATTGTTTAAAATATATAACAAGTCAAATAAGATTCGAGAACGATGGTTGAGCGACCGTGCTAAAACCACGGAATCCGAGAATGCCTAAGACATTCTCCTTGGTTAACAGAGTTCATTATCCAGGTCTTTGTTTCGCAGACTATAATAACAGAGTCAACTTCCTCGGATTCCGGATTAACCTGTGACTTGGGACACCATTATCTTCCCAAGTGGCGACTCTGATAATTAAATAAAAAATCCCGAACCGATTCTCCTTTATGTGGAAAAACTCCTTCCTCTTTGTTGTTACACCCGTCTCAGGTATTTGAACA
This sequence comes from Nicotiana noctiflora, assembly GCA_032618575.1. Classification (NCBI taxonomy): domain Eukaryota; kingdom Viridiplantae; phylum Streptophyta; class Magnoliopsida; order Solanales; family Solanaceae; genus Nicotiana; species Nicotiana noctiflora. The sequence continues at coordinate 111,866 of JASVEL010001642.1, forward strand.
TTGACGTATACCCTACGTATCTTTCCAAACAGATCGGTACAAAAGCCTTTCTTTGTGGGGTAGTAAAAAGGGAGGTGTGACAGCTCTGGCGACTCTACTGGGGAATCCAACCCAGAACTTCGGTTTCAGGGTTTAAGAACTCGAGCTCCTTAGAATTGTCGTCCTTGATATTATTTAACTTTGTTATATGCTTTGAACAACATGATATGTGTTTTACCGCTTTGATATTATGTGGATTGTATATAAATTGTGCTGAAAACCCTTCTTTTCTTCACCCCGGGGATGTGCTTACTGGTTGAGACTCCCCTTTCTGTTAAGTCACACCTGAAACTAAGAAAACAGAGGCCGTATACATTACAAAGCCGATTGACTCCGTGAGTCACCGGTACATAGCCCCCTCCTCGATTCGAGTTGTCCGCTCGGGTACATGGTCTAGCACTCTATGAAACTTTAAGATGTTGAACATAGGTCTAGGACAATTATTTGCATCATATTTGACTTAGGGGACTCAACATAGGGGTTGGGTCCGTCTAGGACAGGTGACCCGGTAATTAAAAGACCGAGCATATTATGTGTTGCATTTTTATTGTCCTTGATCGTTATGCGGACCGGCAAAATTCCCGAGGTTAGAAAAGTGTTCAACAAAAAAAAAAGAGAAATAAGAACTAGTGAAAAGTGCAATCGGAAAATCCGAAAATTTGAAAAAAAAATGGCTTTGTTGTTAAAATAATTGGTCAACTAATCTGACCGAACTATGCAGGTTTGATTCTCGCCATTAGGCGGGATACGTAGGCAACCCTTGAACGGGTCCAACCACCTTTTTAGAAAAAGACCAAAAAAAATTTCGTTTCAAATAATCGGAGTGATCGCTATTTTTGGAAACGGCCGAATGTTCCGAAAGGACGCCGGAAGGCTGTTTTGGCAAAAACGGCCACTTCGAGAGTCGTGTCTCTTTCTTTTTCAAATTCAAAAATGAAAATTTGCATTGAAAAATATTTTTCTTTTTTCTAAATAAAATCGCCCTAATAAATGTGCAGGATGAGCACAATACAGAATGAACCCTTTGCTTCAATGAATAAAATCCCTTTGGAGCTTAGACTATGGTAGAACGACATGGGAATAGAAGGTCAAAATTGGGTCAAAGGCTACTTAAAGGATCTCACGGGCTTATTGGACATAATTCCCCGAGGCGACATAATCAGAGCACTGGTTACATATTGGGATCATGCACACAATGTACTATATCTTCCGGACATTGAGCTCACTCCCACTCCTGGAGGAAATTGCTTTCTACATAGGGAAGAATGATGTGCCCTTGAAAGAAAAATACCCGGTGGCCCCGAGAGCAGTAACGGTGCACCGCTTCTTGGACTCTTTGAAGATTGCTAGAAACGTCCACAACGAGGATTTAGCCAACGGATTTTGCTCCCTAAACTTCATTTTTAGTAGATATGGACATGTCGGGGATTCAACGACTTCACAAACAAGATTTGTAGCAAGTCCAACCGGGCAAAATGCGAGGAGCATCGACGGTTTGCTTTCTTAGTGGCGTTTCTCAAGATAATCATATTTCCGAGAAAAGACGGGCACATTGATATAAAGGTTGCTGGGGTAGCAAGCACTTTGGTTGTACAAGACAATTATACTCTTGCTCCAATGATTTTAGCCGACATCTACCGTGCCTTGACTACATGCAAAGCAGGTCCAACTTCTTTGAGGGATGTAACTTGATCTTGCAAATCTGGTTGATAGAACATCTATGCCATCATCCTTCGTTCTCAAGCTACGGGCCGACTGAAAGAACGTGCCTCGAAGAATTTTACACGAGAACAAAAGAAGTTAAGTTACCAGAGGGAGTAGAGGATTGGATTTCTCATCTACGATCATTGACCGGCGGCCAGATCGATTGGGCATATGATTGGTTTCCCCTCGACGTGGTGATTTACATGCCGATAGAAGGGTCACACTTCTTGACCATGGGTTTGAAAAGTTTCCAGCCTTATGCCCCATACAGGGCCTTGCGACAACTTGGTAGATGTCAAGTTATACAAAAGGATGGGGACCTCAGTTCGCAAGTGATAGAGATTAGCCTGGATGGGCAATTCCCGAAAGCGAAGGTCCGATAGATTTGGAATGAATGTCAGAACTTGAAGGTAGAGACTTGTGTGCAGAATAGAGCTCGGGGTGAAGTGTCGTCAGGGTATTCCGCATGGTATCGACGGGTTATTGAGCATGACAGGCCATCGAAAAGACCTCACTTGCAGGATCTGGTAGAGCAATCTATGGAAAACAGGAATTGGGCGGCCAAAGAAAGTGAATATAAGGCCAAAATTAGCTTGCTGGAAAAACAGTTGAGAGATCTCCAGTTTGAGAGCTGTTTGCAGGCAGCATCCGATGAAGGAGAGAAAAAGCAGCTGAGAAAAGACAATGAAATGCTGAAGGCTCAGGTTGCTAAAATGAGAAATGCATCCGAGACCCCTGTTCGCTTATCCCGAGATGAGAAATTAATTGAAACTCTTCGGTGCAAAGTGAATGACTACAGCTTCGACTTAGACAAAGTAAAAAAGGAGTTAGTCAGGGCTCGGAAGCAACTGGCCAAAGATGCCGAGGAAAGAGCCAAGTTGGTTCAGCAGCTACAGGATAAGCATGAGTTTGAGGTAGCTCGACTGAGAAAGAAAATTTTCACAGCCACTATCAAAAGTAACAAGATCATCAAAGACTTCAAAGAAGAAAGAAAACATTGTTACACGACTATGGCTCGGCTAAAGTTTGAGCTACAACAAACACAAAAGGAGAACCAACGCACCTTAGATGCTCGCACCAAACAGATCAGCCGATTGCTTCAAGAGAAAAGGGTTATTCGAGAGAGAATTGTTCATATTGCTCAGTACATCACCCGAAAGAGCCAGCTATGTGAAGATATGTCCCGGGCAACATTTGTGTCAGTAGTGAAATTCTTTGTGCAACAAGTCATGTCCAACCTAGATAGGCTCCAAAGTGGATTAGCATATAGGCCCGCGGCAAGACCGAACAATGTCTCGCGGGCACTAGGAGCATTGATGTATTTATAGGGCATGCATTGTGTATTCATATTTCTTTGCATTAGTAGCACAACACCATCTTGTAAATCGATTGTTTGAACTATCAATGAGAAATCAAGAGTTGTTGTCAATCCTTTTGCTTTATGTCAATTCTTTATCTACGATAGGCAAATAAATAGGAACGCAAATCAATAAAGAAAATAAGAAAAAAGAAAGGAAAAAAAGGAGAAAGAAAAAAAAGAAAAGAAAAGAAAAGAAAAGAGAAAAAGAAAAGAAAAAAAAAAGAAGGAAAAAGCAATAAAGGAAAAGAAGAAAAGGAGAAAAAGAGAACGATGAGATTGGTTCAAAATGAAACAAAGGTCTGGATGATGCATGACGATCGAAGGCAAAACTGTGATTATTCCAAATCATTGCATCTTATCTTTTCATGTGCTAACTACTAACGAGTATTGCTGTTTATGAGAACCAGATTCTAGCAGGCAACTGGCATTCTGGCTACTCATCCCTACAACACAAGATCTAAAATAATGACAAAGGCTGTATCTCAAGAAATTGAACCAACAGTCATTGACCCCGTCCAAGAGGAGGAAGTGGTGGACGTAACAGGAATGAAAGAAGAAATGTACAAGCTTAAACAGCAGATGGCTGAGATGTACCAGGCTTGGTCGAGGGGTCAACCCTTACCTACTTATCCCGCTAACCCGGCATACGTCCCTCCAGCCAATCCCAACCCTGAGCCACCCACTATGAACTCATCCTCTACATATCCAGACTATGACCACTATTATGCCTCTACCTCTCAGGTACCACCACCACTGTCAAAATAAGTACTACCCCAGCCATTACAGGTGTCACGCCCCAAATCGAGGGATATGACCGGCGCCTGACCGGGTTGCCCCAGTCAAGCGGACCCTGGGTGCCTTTCATTCCCACGCGTTACCCCTGTGTTGACTGTTTCTCATTAACCAAATATATTACTAATCATAATGACTGATTTCATAATGCATAAACATAACCATGTGATTGATTCACTAACAAGTTCATAATTTATATTTACAATGCCCCATACATATACATAGGCCACAATCCCACAGTTTACATGTCTATGGAGCCTCTAGGATACAAAAAGGGAAATACAATACTTGCCGGTAACAAGGCTCCGGCTATACCATACAAAACCAAAATGAAATCTAAACCGAAGTGGCAAGAACCACACAAGACCCCGAGGAAGAAAGGGGCTCACCAAAACGGGCAGTGGAAGGAGAAGGATACTACTGCCGATGAGTTGAAGTGCCTGCTACCGATCCACCTACAATCATGACACGAATGTAGCGCCCCCGGCAAAAGGGACGTCAGTACACTTAAATTGTACTGGTATGTATGGACAAACTTTGTCCCAAGTAAACTCAAGCCATTAAATTACATCAACAATTAATTAAGCCAGCCAACCATGTTTCCACATTTTCCTCATTTCAAATAATTCTCACACAAAGCACTTTCTACGATCAACCAATTTAACAATAACCAATCAATCACGTAAAGCACAAGTAGTCAAACAAAGGGGCAATCGGTGCCCCACAGGTTGCAAACTCTCCTGCTGTCTCCTTTCACAATTTCACATTATTGATTTTTGTATCAATTTTCAATAGCGATTTCGATCGCTTTCCATCCTTATTGCCCCTGACCACCCTTATTACCTCGGCCACCCTTATCACCCCAACCCACACCTTATTTCACCACGTTGCGGCGTGCAACACGACCCCGCCTTACAGTTGAAAACACAACAATTTCAAACAGCGCAGATAAGGTACTACACACAATTTCAACAAGTTCAAATAAGCAACTTACACATTGGTTCATGTTCTCAATTTCTTCTCAATTCAATATCACAACCATGTTACAATATTTCCACAATTCAAGTGTTTCATCTCTTTCCACAATAAACCAATTCTCAAGTGTTTCATTTGTTTTCCACAAGGTACCATATAGGCCATCATAGTCATTATTCACAATTCTTTTGCCAAATTAAACTCTCATTTTACATCACTCATAGCTCGACAACAAACTTTGAATATCCAACAACAACATCAAGAATTTCACACAATTTGTCAATTTAACACGAAACAAACAAACTTCACACATATAGGCGATTTCACAAGAATCAAAATTAGCCATACATACCCTGGTGATGATTTTTCCTCCTACTTTATGCTTACCCAAGATATCCTACTCTTGCCAACCTTGTTCTTGAAGACTCTTACTCCTACTCACTTCTTTTTACTAGAAATCAAGTTCAATAATCATGCATGAGTGTAAAAATTCTATTTTCAAAAGCTATTATATGCAAACCTCTCTTTACCCAATTTAAAACTGAAAATCAAAGAAAATAGTTAGGGTTTTTACCTTGAAAAGATTGGGGAAGTTGAATCCTTGCCCTAGGATCCCTTGGAATTAAGTAGTTGGAACAATCTTTGAAAATGAAGAACTTCTCTCTCTAAAAACCCTCTCTTCTCTCTCTAATTTTGGTGAGATGATATGATAAAATAAAGAAGAAAGGTGTTATATTAAAGAAGAGATCGGGTCAAAATGTTACAAAAATCTGGGCCGGGGTCAATTATGCGGTCACTATGCGACCGCAGAATCAACATGCGGTCCGCATAGTGACCGCAGAATTGCCCCAAATTTTATACAGGTTCTGTTAAGGAATGCGGTCACTATGCGGACCGCATGTTGATTCTGCGGTCGCAAAAGTGCACCGCAGTTTTGACATGCGATCGCATATCGACCGCACTTTTGACACGATTTTGGGCAACTCTCTGGAACGTTTTGCGGCAAGAATGCGGTCCGCATGTCAGGTTTGCGGTCGCATTCTTGACCGCATATTGACACTTTTTTCGGAAAAATTATTTCTCTACATTTTTGAAACTTAAATCACTACCAAGGGTCCGAACCGCGGCTCGCAAGCTCGCCGCGAAGAATTCTACGCATTCCTAACACATCATTCGGACCATGACACCACATCTACTAGGTTTTATGCACAAAAATTTTACGGGGCCTTACATCCTCCCCCCTTAAGATCATTCGTCCTCGAATGAGGATTTTGAAATAAATGAGTTTTGAAAGACATGATATGCAAGCTATCAAAATTTTGACTAACTCTTATATTTTAGAAAAATTTCGCCAGAGTTTCCTTTGTATTATGGACATATCCACCTGTCAGAGGGCCCCCGAAACACATTACCAAACAACAATACACAAATACAACACTTTTCACAACTGGTATACACTTTCTTACCTCAACGAATGCACATATTCTATCACATTGTTACAATTGCACATAAACTAGTCACTTCAATGAATTCTTACCTTATTTAACCATTTTAACACACCATGTACACTTAACAAACCATTACCAATCTACACTTACTATTAGTTGTTTATTAAACACGTAAATCTTTATAAGGCTTTCATTTATCAAGAAAGGTTCAAGTGACCCAAGGTAACAACACAATTAACTCATTACAAAATGAAGGGGGCTTTACTAATACTAAGAGGGAAACAACTTAGACAAGATGACAGTTACTAAGAGTAGGAGGGTCACCTAATTTCTTCTAGGCTTGATCAAACAATTGGGGGTACTTTTCTTTCATCTCTTTTTCTGCTTCCCATGTGGCCTCCTCAACTTGTTGACTTCGCCACAATACTTTAACAGAGGCAACTTCCTTATTTCTCAACTTACGGACTTGCCTATCAAGAATGGCAACTGGAACTTCTTCATATGACAAATCTTCATTAACCTCTATTGCTTCGACTGGCATGATGGTGGATGGATCTCCAATCACTTTCTTCAACATGGACACATGGAATACCGGATGCACTGATGACATCTCAGGAGGCAACTCTAGCCTATAAGCAACTTGACCAATCCTTTGAACGATCCGATATGGCCCGACATACCTAGGACTCAATTTCCCTTTCTTTCCGAACCGCATGACTCCCTTTATAGGAGATACCCTCAAGAACACCCAATCATCGACTTGAAACTCCAAATCCCTTCGACGAACGTCTGCATAAGACTTTTGACGACTTTGTGCTGTTTTCATTCTCTCCTGAATAACCTTGACCTTTTCCATAGCTTCGTACACCATATCTGGCCCTAGCAATTCCGCTTCACCTACCTCAAACCACCCGATTGGTGATCTACATCTTCTCCCGTACAATGCCTCAAACGGGGCCATTTGAATGCTAGCATGATAGCTGTTATTGTAAGCAAATTCTATCAGTGGCAAGTGTTCATCCCAATTACCCTTAAAATCTAAGACACAAGCCCGCAACATATCTTCGAGCGTCTGAATGGTCCGCTCGGCCTGTCCATCGGTCTGTGGATGGAAAGCTGTGCCGAGATTCACCTGAGTTCCCAAACCTTGCTGAAACTTCTTCCAAAAGTTAGCGGTGAACTGAGCCCCGCGATCTGAGATGATAGAAAGTGGAGTGCCATGAAGCCTTACTATCTCTTTGATGTACAATCTTGCATATTGCTCCGCGGTATCAGTGGACTTGACAGGCAGGAAGTGAGCTGATTTGGTGAGTCGATCTACTACCACCCATATTGAATCGAACTTACGCTGAGTGCGAGGCAACCCTACCACGAAATCCATATTGATCATCTCCCATTTCCACCTTGGTATTTCTATAAGCTGAGTTAATCCACCGGGTCGTTGATGCTCGGCCTTCACTTGTTGACAATTCGGACATTTAGCTACAAAGCCTGCCACATCCCTTTTCATACCGTTCCACCAATAAACCTCTTTGAGATCGTGATACATTTTCGTTGAACCAGGGGTGCACAGAATACCTAGAAGTATGAGCCTCTGCCATCACTCTTTCCCGAAGCTCGTCCACATCCGGAACACATAGCCTATCTTGACACCGCAATACACCATCTTCGCTGCTGAGTACAAATGCTGAGGTCTTGTCATTCATGACTGCTTCCTTCACCCGAACCAATGCTTGATCCATGAACTGTTTTTCCTTGATTTCCGCGACCAATGATGATTCTGCTCCATTATGCACCAAGATATCCCCCTCGTCTGACGCCGAGATACGAACCCCCAAACTGGCTAATTGGTAAACCTCTCAAGCCAGGTGTCTCTGATCCACACCCAAATGAGCCAAACTACCCATGGATTTCCGACTAAGAGCGTCGGCTACCACATTTGCTTTCCCTGGATGGTACAATATGTCCATATCATAGTCCTTGAGTAATTCTAACCACCGCCGTTGTCTCAGATTCAGCTCTTTCTCTGCTTGAACAAATACTGGAGGCTCTTGTGGTCCGAAAACACATCTACATGAACCCCATAAAGATAGTGTCGCCATATTTTCAAAGCAAACACAATAGCCGCAAGTTCCAAATCATGCGTCGGATAATTCTTCTCATGGTTCTTGAGTTGCACGGAAGCATAAGCTATAACCTTTCCGTGCTCGCATCAATACACATCCCAAACCGACTCGGAGGCATCACAATAGACTACAAATCCTCTCGTGCCTTCGGCGAGGCCAATACCGGTGCCGAGGTCAATCTTGACTTCGATTCTTAGAAACTTTTCTCACATGCTTCGGACCACCGGAACTTAACTGCCTTCCGCGTCAATTTAGTCAATGGGGAGGCGAGGGTTGAGAATCCCTCTACAAACCTCCGATAGTACCGCCAGACCCAAAAGCTGCGAATCTCTGTCGGGGTCGTGGGTCTAGGCCAATCTTTCACTGCCGCAATCTTCCGAGGATCCACCATAATTCCCTCACTGGAAATAACATGCCCTAGAAAAGCTACGGACTCCAACCAAAACTCACATTTTGAGAACTTGGCATACAATTGATGCTGAAGAAGGGTCTGCAATGCTGCTCTGAGGTGAACGGCATGATCTTCCCTGCTCCGTGAGTAGATGAGAATATCGTCAATGAATACAATCACAAAGGAATCTAGGAATGGTTTGAAAACCCGATTCATAAGGTCCATGAAAGCTGCTGGGGCGTTGGTTAGCCCAAAAGACATGACCACAAACTCGAAGTGACCATAACGAGTTCTGAAGGTGGTCTTAGGAATATCCTGCTCCCTGATTTTCAACTGGTGGTACCCGGACCGTAAATCAATCTTTGAGAAGAACCTCGCTCCCTGCAATTGGTCAAACAGATCATCCACTCGAGGCAATGGATATTTATTCTTAATGGTGACTTTGTTAAGCTGCCGATAATCAATACACATTCGAAGTGACCCATCCTTCTTTCTGACAAAGAGAACCGGAGCACCCCATGGCGACACACTCGGTCGTATGAACCCTTTCTCTAATAAATCCCTCAGCTGCTCCTTTAACTCCCTTAACTCTGCTGGCGCCATTATGTAAGGTGGAATGGATATTGGCTGAGTATCTGGAAATACATCAATTCCGAAATCAATCTCCCTATCCGGCGGGATGCCTGGAAGCTCATCTGGAAACACTTCAGGAAATTCATTCACAATTGGCACGGACTCGAGGGTAGGCACCTCTGAGGTGGTGTCCGTTACCCGAACCAGGTGATAGATACACCCTTTCTTAATCATCTTCGAAGCCTTAAGGTAGGAAATAAACTTACCCCTTGGCACTACACCATTTCCTCTCCATTCAATAATTGGCTCGTTAGGGAACTCGAGCCTCATAACTCTCGTTCGACAATCAAGTTTGGCAAAGCACGAATAGAGCCAATCCATCCCCATAATTACATCAAAATCTACCATCCCAAGCTCAATAAGATCGGCTGTGGTATCACGACCACCCACCGTAACAACACAATTCCTATAGACTCGTGAGGCCGTAATAGAATCACCAATAGGAGTCGACACAGAGAACGGCTCATGAAGCTGTTCGGGTTCTATCCCAAAACTTGAAGCAATGAATGGAGTAACATAAGACAAGGAGGACCCTGGATCAATAAGGGCATAGCAATCAATAGTCCGAACAGACATGATACCTGTAACAACATCTGGAGAAGCCTCGGCATTTTGGCGGCCACTCAATGCATAGAATCGGCTAGGTCCACCCCTACCCCGAGCTCCACCCCTAGCTGCACCACGCCCTGCTGCTGCTGGAGTACGCGCTGATGATGTAGCAGCTGAAGAACCGGATGACTGAGCAGATCCCCTACCTATACCCTGACGGGGTGCACGGCAGTCCCGCTGAATGTGACCTCTCACCCCGCACCCGAAGCACACTGGAAGGTCAAGGTAGCATGTCTCTGTATGAAATCTCCCACACTTGGGGCATGTTGGTCTCCCCTGCTGCTGGGATCTCACCCCAGGATGACCAAACTGACGAGACCTCCTACTGTCTGAACCAGGTCTCGAGTAACTGCCCTGCTGATGACCGTGCACGGATGGCGGTGCACTCGCGGAGGACTGAGCATATGACTGGGATGGCCCTGATGACCCTCTCCTTGGAAGTGATCTCCCTGAATGACCCATTGATCGGGCCCTGCTGCTACTCTCTCTTTCGCACGAATCTTCAATTTCCTAGCCTCTGTGGCCTGATCAAACCCCACAATCCTCCCATAGTTCATGTTCGAGTGCAAAGCTGCTGTGGGGGCCTCATTCACTACCAAAGAGCTAAGGCCCCGAACAAACCGTCGAACCCGGGCATCCATGGTCGACATTAAATGAGGAGCATACTTGGACAACTTTACGAACTCCATGTGATATTCCCAAACACTCATACTACCCTGCTTGAGGACCTCGAACTCCGTGGCGCGGGCTGCCATCACCTCGGCAGGCAAGAAGTGGTCCATAAATGCATCCACGAACTCATCCCATCTGGCCGGAGGGCTCCCTTCCTCACGGGAATCCTCCAACATTTCGAACCATGAACGTGCCGCTCCCTTCAGCCTGTAAGAGGCCAACTCTACCCCCTCTATATCTGTAGCCTTCATCACTCCGAGGGTCTTGTATATCTCATCAAGGAATTCCTGTGGGTCAGCCTCTGGATCGGTACCTGAAAATTCTGGAGGGGCCAATCGCAAGAATTGATGGACTCTGGAGCCAAAGGAATCTCCCTGTCCGCTGGAGGATGCAGGGGCATCATGGGATCTCTGGGCCTGTGCGGCCACTAGCTGTGTTAACATATGGATGGCTCCCCTAAGTTCTTCGTTAGAGATACCAGAGCCCGAAGCGGGAACTGTATCTGAGTCAGGAACACCGGCAGGAGGAATGGTAGCATCCTCTGCCGCAGCTGGAATAGGGACACTTGGGTTTTGAACAGATGGGCCAGGCAAATTCGGGACTGGTGGGTCATTCTCTCCCACGGCATCGGGTACATGATTAACAGGTGCACTTGGGCCGGCATTGGCCCTAAGGCCGAGTCTAGCCTTCTTCTTAGGTGCCATATTCTGAAAATTTGGGAACAAGGCACGAATTAGACACGGATATCTCCACATTGCACTTTACCGCACGATATAGATTAACAAAGAAGTAGGTAAATTCCTAAATGCCCGTGTAGCCCCCTACTTATATGATGTGGTCGACAACACACCTATAAGAAGGGCACTACTAGACACGGCTCCGAGACATCCTAGGACACTTTAAAACCTTAGGCTCTGATACCAAGTTTGTCACGCCCCAAATCGAGGAACATGACCGGCGCCTGACCGGGTTGCCCCAGTCAAGCGGACCTGGGTGCCTTTCATTCCCACGCGTTACCCCTGTGTTGATTGTTTCTCATTAACCAAATATATTACTAATCATAATGACTGATTTCATAATGCATAAACATAACCATGTGATTGATTCACTAACAAGTTCATAATTTATATTTACAACGCCCCATACATATACATAGGCCACAATCCCACGGTTTACATGTCTATGGAGCCTCTAGGATACAAAAAGGGAAATACAATACTTGCCGGTAACAAGGCTCCGGCTATACCTTACAAAACCAAAATGAAATCTAAACTGAAGTTGCAAGAACCACACAAGGCCCCGAGGAAGAAAGGGGCTCACCAAAACGGGCAGTGAAGGGAGAAAGATACTACTGCCGATGAGCTGAAGTGCCTGCTACTGATCCACCTACAATCATGACACGAATGTAGCGCCCCCGGCAAAAGGGACGTCGGTACACTTAAATTGTACTGGTATGTATGGACAAACTTTGTCCCAAGTAAACTCCAAGCCATTAAATTACATCAACAATTAATTAAGCCAGCCAACCATGTTTCCACATTTTCCTTATTCAAATAATTCTCAACACAAAGCACTTTCTACAATCAACCAATTTAACAATAACCAATCAATCACGTAAAGCACAAGTAGTCAAACAAAGGGGCAATCAGTGCCCCACAGGTTGCAAACTCTCCTGCTGTCTCCTTTCACAATTTCACATTATTGATTTTTGTATCAATTTTCAATAGCGATTTCGATCGCTTTCCATCCTTATTGCCCCCGACCACCCTTATTACCTCGGCCACCCTTATCACCCCAACCCACACCTTATTTCACCACGTTGCGGCGCGCAACACGACCCCGCCTTACAGTTGAAAACACAACAATTTCAAACAGCAGATAAGGTACTACACACAATTTCAACAAGTTCAAATAAGCAACTTACACATTGGTTCATGTTCTCAATTTCTTCTCAATTCAATATCACAACCATGTTACAATATTTCCACAATTCAAGTGTTTCATCTCTTTCCACAATAAACCAATTCTCAAGTGTTTCATTTGTTTTCCACAAGGTACCATATAGGCCATCATAGTCATTATTCACAATTCTTTTGCCAAATTAAACTCTCATTTTACATCACTCATAGCTCGACAACAAACTTTGAATATCCAACAACAACATCAAGAATTTCACACAATTTGTCAATTTAACACGAAACAAACAAACTTCACACATATAGGCGATTTCACAAGAATCAAAATTAGCCATACATACCTGGTGATGATTTTTCCTCCTACTTTATGCTTACCCAAGATATCCTACTCTTGCCAACCTTGTTCTTGAAGACTCTTACTCCTACTCACTTCTTTTTACTAGAAATCAAGTTCAATAATCATGCATGAGTGTAAAAATTCTATTTTCAAAAGCTATTATATGCAAACCTCTCTTTACCCAATTTAAAACTGAAAATCAAAGAAAATAGTTAGGGTTTTTACCTTGAAAAGATTGGGGAAGTTGAATCCTTGCCCTAGGATCCCTTGGAATTAAGTAGTTGGAACAATCTTTGAAGATGAAGAACTTCTCTCTCTAAAAACCCTCTCTTCTCTCTCTAATTTTGGTGAGATGATATGATAAAATGAAGAAGAAAGGTGTTATATTAAAGAAGAGATCGGGTCAAAATGTTACAAAAATCGGGGCCGGGGTCAATTATGCGGTGCACTATGCGACCGCAGAATCAACATGCGGTCCGCATAGTGACCGCAGAATTGCCCCAAATTTTATACAGGTTCTGGTAAGGAATGCGGTCACTATGCGGACCGCATGTTGATTCTGCGGTCGCAAAAGTGCACCGCAGATTTGACATGCGATCGCATATCGACCGCACTTTTGACACGATTTTGGGCAACTCTCCTGGAACGTTTTGCGGCAAGAATGCGGTCCGCATGTCAGGTTTGCGGTCGCATTCTTGACCGCATATTGACACTTTTTTCGGAAAAATTATTTCTCTACATTTTTGAAACTTAAATCACTACCAAGGGTCCGAACCGCGGCGAGCTTCTACGCATTCCTAACACATCATTCGGACCATGACACCACATCTACTAGGTTTTATGCACAAAAATTTTACGGGGCCTTACAACAGGTCGCCCTGGTATATGTAGCACCTTCACTTGCCGCCTTGCATAAGTCATCCAGTGAGCCGTTGTTCCATATACAAGATACCCACTACTACCCGCATGAACCAACCTTTCGGCGGCATGAATCTCATACCCCGTTGATGGAGGCGATCGAAGAAAAACCGGTCAGGAACTTAGAACAGGAGGAGATGGCCAGAAAAATGAGGAGTTTGGAGCAGTCCTTTCGTAACATACAAGGGCTAGCGGGACAAGTAAGTGTGGCGTACAAAGACCTATGTCTGTTTCCAGAAGTGCAACTCCCTATTGGTTTCAAATTGCCAAAGTTTGACATGTACAGTGGGCATGGAGATCCGGTGGCCCATCTTAGAGGGTACTGCAGTGAAATGCGTGACGCAGGGGGAAGAGTTGAGCTTCTGATGGCATACTTTAGCCAAAGTTTGAGTGGTTCTGCACTGGAATGGTACACGCGCCAAGATTACACCAGATGGTTCATCTGGGATGATCTCGCACAGTCATTTGCCAACCATTTTCAGTACAATTTAGAAATCATACCGGATAGGTTGTCACTCACTAAGATGGAAAAGAAACCTGGTGAAAGCTTTCGAGAGTACGGTTTTAGGTGGAGAGAATAAGCGGCGAGGGTGGATCCGCCGATGAAAGAAAGTGAAATGGTAGACTGTTTCTTGCAGGCCTTGGAGCCTACCTACTATGGACATCTAGTGTCAGCCATTGGCAAGAATTTTAGTGAAGTCGTAAAAATGGGAATTTTTGTGGAAGAAAGATTGAAAACTAACCAGATTATGAGCTTTTCTGCGATCAAGGCCACAAATCAGGCCATCCAGACAGGAGTGGAGGAGCCATTGGGAAGAAGAAGAAAGAAGAGGTGTCGGTTGTGGAGAGTAAACCCTGGAATCGTAGCCAATACCATCACCCACCTCGCCTATATCAGTCGTACCCGCCAGCACCATACAACCCACCTCCACCATACTATCCACCTACTACCCCACACTACCATAACCCACAAGCCCAAACCTATCCACGACCACCACAGGTATGGCGAGCCCAGGTCCTGCAGAATGTTTATCACACACAAAATACATACCCCTCTTCTAGAACATACAAAAACCCGAACAGACCAAACTTCAGGACCGACCCGGAGATGAGGAACAGAAACCAAACGAAGAAAACATCCACCCCGTTAGGGGAATCCTACACTAGCCTTTATCACCGATTGAAGGAAATGGGGATGTTGAGCCCAATCGAATCAAAGCCTCCGAACCCACCTCCCATGAATATTGATCAGTCGGTCAGGTGCGAGTATTGCTTTGGGGCACTGGGGTACGACAGTGAGAAATGTTGGCACTTGAAGACTGCTATCCAAGAGCTTATTGATAGTCAGAGGATTGAGGTACAGGCTCCGAACTTTACTCGAAATCTACTACCGACCTATCATGAGGCACACATGATAGAGTTGACACAAGAGGAGAGCAGTAGGAAGCCATCCCAGTCGGTCATGATGATAAAAGCTAGTAGGAAAGCAGAAAAGGAAATCGAGAAAGGGGAAGCAATAGTTGAAGTACCAGTGAAAAAGCAACCAGCAGTTGAGGCTTTGAAAGTTGTGGTGCCAGGGGTGAAACCAGTGTTGACAATGAAAGGTGCGTGCATGGAACCGGAAATTATAAAGCCAGTGGTGCAGATGCCGATGGTAGATACTAAAGCTGTACCTTGGAACTACAACAAGGTGGCGGTAGTGTACAAAGGAAAAGAAGTGACTGGAGAGATCAACGAGACACACGGTCTAACTCCTTTAAGGCGGTGTTTTGCCCCGGAAGAGTTAAGAAAAATAAAGGTGGTGAAGGAGAGTCATATGAAGAAGCCTGTCTCTAAAGAAGAAGCAGAAGAATTTCTCAAGAAGATAAAATCTCAAGACTACTCGATAGTAGAACAACTGAGGAAGACACCTGCACAGATCTCTCTGCTCTCATTGTTGATTCACTCGGAGGAACACAGCAAATCATTATTGAAGATATTGAATGAGGCGCATGACCTTGAAAAGATCGCGGTCTGTCATCTTGAGAAGATTACCAACAAGATTTTTGAGTCCAACAAGATTACGTTCTCAGACAATGAATTGCCCATTGAAGGGACTGAACATTACAAGGCGCTCTACCTTACTTTGAATAGCGAGGAATCAGTGGTCACTCGGGTGTTGATAGAAAATGGTTCAAGTGCAAACATTTGTCCACTTTCGACTCTTGGAAAGCTGAATATCAATCCTGACAGAATCCGGAGGAATAGTGTGAATGTGCGAGGATTTGACGGAGGAAGCAAAAATACTTTGGGGGATATCATCTTGGAGGCACCATTGGGCCAGTAGACTTTACGATGGAGTTTCAGGTGGTAGACATCACTGTGTCCTACAATCTATTGCTGGGTCGACCATGGATCCACGCAGCTAAAGCCGTGCCGTCATCCTTGCACCAAATGGTTAAGTTCGAATGGGAGCAGCAAGAAATCACAGTGCACGGAGAGGGAGACACCTACACTGCCATAATGCCCTTCGAAGAGACAGATGAAGACAAGGGTCCCTGGGTGTACCAGGTGACAGACACTGTTGCAGTGAACAAGATTGCTGAAGGAGCGAAATTGCCAATCCCTACAGTGGCACCTGCCGCTGTGATGGTAGCCAGAGAGATGATCAAAAACGGATTTACACTGGGGAAAGGGCTAGGAATAGCCTTGCAAGGAATAACTCAACCAGTCCATCTGCCAGTGAACAATGACACCTTCGACTTGGCATTCAAACCCACCCACGCCGACATCCAGAAAGCCAAAAGAACCAAAAAGAAAAACGGGACCCTTCCTAAACCTATCCCAAAACTGTCTGACACCTTTGCCAAGCCTTGTACAAAACGACATCTGACATCTGCTGCGTCTAGGTATGCTGAGACTAGACCTGATGAGGATCTCTTGATGCGGTTTGAAATGTTATTTGGGGACGTGAACATGGTAGAAATGGGAGAGGGTACCAGCAAGATAGACGTTCAATTCGTGGTGTTTGGTGTTGCGCTCAACAACTGGGAAGACACTCATTTCCCAATCAGGAAGGAGTCTTGGTAGTTAGCTTTTTAAATACATCATCATTTCCCAAAAAGCAATTTTACTTTCTGTAGTCCCCACCCCCATTGAAATCAAAATGTACCCAAACTTTGTTCATCTTTTGAAATATCAATGAAATGCAGTTTCTTCTTCTTTCTTCATTTTTGCCTTATTTTTATTTTTTATTTTTCCTTTTATATAGTTCCATATGTGCTGATTTTGATGATATGTCATGCATGAAGAATTCCCGGCCCAGTTCTGACAATCGAATTATTATACAAGAAATTGAGAACGATAGTGAGATAGAATATGTGGATGAGGAAATACTGGAGGAAATAAGTAAAGACTTGAATCAATACGAGGAAAAACCCAAACCGAACTTAAGTGAGACAGAATCAATCAATTTGGGGAGTGAGGATAGTGTCAGGGAGACGAAAATCAGTGTACATTTAGAAACCTCCCTCAGGGAAGAGTTAATAAAATTGTTGCATGAATTCAAGGACATCTTTGCTTTGTCCTATGATGACATGCCCGGACTTAGCACTGATTTGGTGGTACACAAGTTGCCTATTTATTCTGAATGCCGGCCAGTGAAGCAAAAGTTGAGAAAGTTCAAAACGGACATCAGCGTAAAGATAAAAGAATAGGTGACCAAGCAGTTTGAGGCAAAGGTCATACGAGTTACTAAGTACCCCACCTGGTTAGCAAATGTTGTGCCAGTCCCAAAGAAAGATGGAAAAACCAGGGTGTGTGTGGATTACATAGACCTCAACAAAGCCAGTCCAAAGGATGACTTCCCATTACCAAACATCCACATACTAATCGACAATTGCGCCAAGCACAAGATTGGTTATTTTGTAGATTGCTATGCGAGTTATCACCAGATCCTAATGGATGAAGAAGATGCGGAGAAAATTGCTTTCATTACACCTTGGGGAACATATTGCTATAGAGTGATGCCGCTTGTGTTAAAGAATGCCGGAGCTACTTATATGAGGGCAATGACCACAATGTTCCATGACATGATGCATCGAGAAATCGAAGTGTATATGGACGACATCATCATAAAGTCCAAGAAGCAACATGATCATGTGAGGGATTTGAGTAAGTTTTTCCAAACACTCCGGAGGTACAATCTTAAACTCAATCCTACAAAATACGTTTTTGGAGTGCCTTCATGGAAGTTATTGGGATCTATAGTGAGTTGGCGAGGTATTAAACTAGATCCGTCAAAGATCAAAGCTATCCAGAGTCTACCTCCGCCGAAGAACAAGAAGGAAGTAATGAGCTTGTTGGGAAGGCTGAATTATATTTGCCGGTTCATCGCTCAGTTGACATCAACATGTGAACCGATCTTCAAGTTGTTAAAGAAAGATGCAGCAGTGAAATGGACCGATGAATGTCAGGAAGCCTTCGACAAAATCAAGGAATATTTGGCAAATCCTCCATGGCTAGTTCCTCCAGAGCCGGGAAGACCTTTGATCTTATATCTGACGGTGCTTGACAATTCTTTTGGTTGTGTGCTAGGACAGCACGATGAGACGGGCAAGAAATAATAGGCTATATATTACCTTAGTAAAAAATTCACATCTTACGAGGTAAAGTATACTCAGCTAGAGAGAACATGTTGTGCATTGACTTGGGTGGCTCAGAAACTGAAGCACTATCTGTCCGTATACACCACGTACTTGATATCACGGTTGGATCCTCTGAAGTATATATTCCAGAAGCCCATGCCTACAGGAAGACTTGCTAAGTGGGAGATTCTACTCATAGAATTTGACATCATTTATGTAACTCGTACGGCGATGAAGGTGCAGGCAGTTGCAGATCACTTGGCAGAGAATCCAGTGGATGATGAGTATGAGCCACTAAAAACATATTTTTCGAATGAGGAGGCAATGAATGTCGAAGAAATAGAATAGAGTGAAAATCCAGGATGGAAGATGTAATTCGACGGATCCGTCAATAGTAAGGGAGTTGGTATCGGAGCAGTGCTTATTTCAGAAACGGGTCAACACTATCTCGTTACCGCTCAGCTTCAATTTTTCTGTACCAACAATATGGCCGAATATGAGGCATGTATATAGGGATTGAGGATAGCAATAGATATGGGTGTTCAAGAGATTTTGGTCATGGGTGACTCGGATCTTTTGATACACCAAATCTAGGAAGACTGGGAAACAAGGGATCTGAAACTGATACCTTATCGGCATTGTTTGCATGAGTTGTCCCAAAGATTCTAGTCCATAGAGTTCAAACATATCCCAAGAATGCACAACGAAGTTGCAGATGCTCTGGCCACACTATCCTCTATGTTACATCATCCGTACAAAGCCTATATAGACCCACTTCAGATCTAGGTACGTGATCAGAATGCTTACTGTTTTGCTGTGGAAGGAGAATTGGATGGAGAACCGTGGTATCACGACATCAAGGAGTACCTGAAGGCAGGTAAATACCCGGAGCAAGCCATCGGAGATCAGAAGAGAGCTATAAGACGCTTGGCGAATGGATTTTTCCTCAGTGGAGGAATCATATATAAAAGAACACCAGACCTGGGATTGTTAAGGTGTGTGGATGCGCAACAAGCTGATAAGATTATGACTGAGGTGCACGCTGGAGCTTGCGGACCCCATATGAGCGGGTATATCTTAGCAAAGAAGATTCTGAGAGCCGAGTATTATTGGCTCACCATGCAGCGGGACTGTATCAGGTATGTGAGGAAATGCCACCAATGCCAAGTACATGGGGATTTAATCCATTCTCCGCCTTATGAGTTGCATACCATGTCTGCACCTTGGCCGTTTGCAGCCTGGGGCATGGATGTTATCGGACCGATAGAGCCTGCAGCTTCCAATGGGCATAGATTCATTTTGGTTGTGATCGATTACTTCACTAAGTGGGTAGAGGCAAAGACATTCAAGGCGGTGACAAAGAAAGCTGTGGTGGATTTTGTGCATGAAAATATTATATGCCGGTTTGGAATTCCCAATGTAATCATCACAGATAACGGGGCCAATCTGAACAGTCACCTCATGGCGGAAGCTTGCCAGAGATTTCAGATCCTGCATCGTAACTCTACACCATACATGCCAAAGGCAAATGGGGCTGTTGAAGCTGCAAACAAGAACATAAAGAAGATCCTCACGAAGATGGTGGAGGAATCCAGACAATAGAACGAGAAATTACCTTTCGCTCTTATGGGTTATCGCACAACAGTGCGCACATCTATCGGCGCTATACTCTATTTATTGGTATATGGGACAGAGGCTGTCATACCCGCAGAAATAGAGATATCGTCATTGCGAATCATAGCTGAAGCTGGAATAGCTGACGAAGAATGGGATAAAAGCCCGGCTGGAACAATTAATTCTGATTGACGAAAAGTGGTTTGCAGCAGTTTGCCACGGGCAATGTTAGTTTGCAATATCTTGACTGTTCTTCCTCATGTTTCTTTGCATGTTTAGTTTTAGTGAAAGTTTAGCCGTTTTGTTTCATTAGGGTTATCTTGTGGTTTGCTTCTCTGTTCTTAAAGATCTCCCTGTTCTTCTTCACCCTTTGTTTATATTTAGGGTTTTTCTTATTTGTTGGTCTTCAACATCTCTTCTGTTTGATTTTCGATATCTCTTCTGTTTCTCTTCATGTTTAGTTTAGCTGTTTGACTCACGTTAGGGTTTCTTCTATTAGCTCTCAATATCTTTACTGTTTTTTCTCTTCTCTTAACTACATGATTTAGTTTTGGTTCTAGGTTTAGCAGTTTGATTCTCTTGTTCACTCATGGGTTTTTGCTCTATAACATCTCTTATGTTCTTTCATTTGCTAAATAGCATGCTAATCTAATTTAGTGACTATGTTTTTCTCTTCTGTCACTTTTGCATGATAGATTTAGGATTCTTCTTTACTGTTTCTCCACGTTCTTCTTTTCTTCATCTTCATCTTATCTATCACATGTATATATCAAGCTAGGGTTAGTATTTGAAAGTGGATTCTGATTACCATTCTTATGTTACTCTGTCAAGGTCCATTGTTCTTATGTCTAATATAGGCTATGCTTCACTTCTCTTGACTGTTTTGTGAGATTTAGCCTCTATGTGTCTATGCCCATGAACTCTAAGTGTTTTGGGTCTTTCAGTGAATCATCTAACATGAATTGGTTGTAACTAAGTCTGATTGATGTTAATTGACACTTTGCTACATGAAATTGAGTTATGTGAGTTGATTGGTTAAGATTCAACATTATCAAACTTCCCTTATGAGTTTTAATAGATTGATGAACAATGTTTGGTTTCATGAGGCTATGTGTGCAATTGTATATTGAAATGGCTGAGTTTACAATAGTTTATTATTAGTATGAGCAGTGTTAATGCCCATTAGTCTTAGGGAATTTGTTATAGCTGCAATAGTACTAACTCTCACAAATGGCTAGTTTTGAAATAGGTTAAAATTGAAAAATGAAAAATAGATTATAAGATAAATAAATGACCAAGAGTGGTCAATTTTGCAATTGACCAACTCTGCAAGGTCCTTCACATACTGGCCTACCCTTAAATGGGCTAGTTGTGTAAATTGGTTTAAGTCTGCAAGTTCAGACTTACCAAAGCTCAAATTGAGCCCTGAATCACAGGTGGCTAGGTCTGCAAAGACCTTAGCCCAACATGTGTTCAGTAATGGGCTTCAATTGCCCAAGCCAAGTCTCAACTTGAGACTGGCTAAATTTAAGTATAACAATAAAGCAGGCTAGTCCTGCAATTAGCTTGGAAATAAAGTAAAAATCTTTAATTAACAGAAAATGAAGCAAAAAGGGTTAAAATTGAAATAGTTCTTTAAGTTAGAATTGGCCAATCCTTAAATACCAATGCAAGGACTGGCCCTTAGTTAAATAAGTTGAAAGATGCTGAAAACCCGACCTAGGTAGGTCGGGTAATTCAGCTGTGCCCTTAAGGGCACAAAAGGAACACAAATTGGTAAAATGGTAGATTAAATATAGCATATAGGGACATAAGAGTCATTTATGCTTCTGATTTCTGCAATATTGCAGAGATTTAGGGGTATAATGGTTACCTAAAAAGGGAAATTAGAAAAAATTCATAACCAATAGGGGCACTTTGGTAAAAGCTTAGGAATAAAATCAAAAAGAACCTTCCAACACATGCTGGAAGGGATCTTATAACAGAAATAGGGGTGTAAGTGTAGACTTAGTGATTTTTAAGGGGGTAGAAATGGAATTAACTCCTATTCTTTTCCCCCAAGAAATCTGCCAATCTATACCTATAAATACCCCCTAAAAAGACTAAGTAAGGGCTGATTTTTCAATAGAGAAATTCAGAGTAAATATAATAGCAAATAGCAAATAAGTTTCCTACATATTTCGAGTAATAATCACTGGTTATGTTATTTGTTTGTGGGTTTTCTGCTCGATTTCTTCTGGGATTTCTTACCTGCTGTTGCTGTGCTTTCTTGCTCATTTGGGTTTCAAATCTTCACTATTGCATTGCCTTGTCGTGTTACTTGATGTGCTTATTTTTGCCTCCCTTAGAACTCATCGGCTTCACTTTGTTGAACCAGGTACATTTCCTGTTCGATCGAAGATGTAATGCTGAAATGCTAAATGATGAAATGAAGTTCAAGTGTTCGATTCATTTGTTATTATGTATTTGTAGTTTACTCTTTTCATTAGTTGTTTAGTATTAGTATAGATCTGTAGTTTTAAATGTAGTGTAGCATGTATAAGTAGAAAGACCAAAACAAAAATAGTGTAATAGATAGATTAATAGTAGTAGTGTAGTGTAGATAGCATATCACTTAGTTAAGTAGGTAAAACCCTTAAAACAAAGTTAAATGACCATCAAATGAATTAATAACAACAATCTCATAGTATAACTATCAATCATGCTCACGTAGTTAGTCTGTTTTGTAGATCCATACCTGGATTTGAGTAAACCAAAAGAGGAAACAACTAAAATGAAGTAACAACTCAATTAAGACCGGATTTTTGATATCAAATAAGCTTAGTTCATAGTAAAACCAGTAGTGTAATTGTGCATCTGTGAATAACTCATTTTAGTTTTAGATAATCTGAATACCGTAGGTAAGTGGTTGAACTGTTCATTTTAATCATGCTTCATATATAATCAAACCACTTCTTAATCTCTTAACTAGTAAGTAACTCGGATGTTAGTGTAAATTCATTATTAGGGATCAAAAAACGAAAACAGACTTTTAATTCGATTCTCATGTACATCAGACAATTTTGATTCAGAGTTAACATTGACAATTTGTATCGTGATTTTCTCCTTTGATGAATAAAAATGCAATTGAATTCATTCTTAATGCTATATGTTTGTTATGTTATAAGTTCTCCATTTCTATTCTTATTACTATCGCTTAAATCTGTTTTGGGCCTGAAGTATGACGTGGGCCTAGATTGTATTCGAGAATCTGCTGGGCTATTAAGGAAAAGCCCAAAGTCAGTCCGGGTCACTAAGACCCAGATATATATAACAATTCGTTGAGTATAGATCCATGAGTCCAGGGCCAAAACCAAATGGGAATAATAAAGGCCTGGACTCACTCCTCTGGAAATTCGATTAAGTAAAAATGACTAAGGAAAAAACATGTATAGAAAATATATTGAAACAATAGGGTTGAACTATTAAAACTTAATCGGGATGAGCCTCATGTGACACCAAATAGTAGGGCCCCCTTAGTAATGAAATAACATGTAAATAGAATCGGGAAAGCTACTAGTAAATTTCATAGCTTATCCCAAAAGAATTAAAAGCCGATAGACACTATTAGACACGATTTAGTATACCTTCCTTAAATACGAGTGTGCACTTGGTGCGACTCAAATCCCAAATCCCGGCAAACTCGAAATGTACTAAAGGTCACAGGCGTACTGGTTGCGGTGTGACTCGAAGTACGTTTTAGCGATGTCGCAATTCCTAAAAAATGTAAAAAGTGAAAACACATACATATTGTTTAAAATATATAACAAGTCAAATAAGATTCGAGAAGGATGGTTGAGCGACCGTGCTAAAACCACGGAATCCGGAAATGCCTAACACCTTCTCCCGGGTTAACAGAGTTTCTTATCCATGTCTTTGTTTCGCGGACTGTAATAATAGAGTCAACTTCCTCGTACTCGGGATTAAACGATGACTTGGGACACCATTATCTTCCCAAGTGGCGACTCTGATAATTAAATAAAAAATCCCGAACCGATTGTCCTTTATGTGGAAAAAATCCTTCCTCTTTGTTGTTACACTCGTCTCGGGTATTTGAACATTGAGGTATACCCTACGTATCTTTCCAAACAGATCGGTACAAAAGCCTTTCTTTGTGGGGTAGTAAAAAGGGAGGTGTGACACCCTGTATTTGTAATTCTTGCTTACACTTAAAGATACAATTATAGCATATCCGGGAACCACACTAGTGGATCTTGAAGGGTGCCTAACACCTTTCCCTCGAGATAATTTCTAGCCCTTACCCAATCTCTTGTTTTTTAAATCAAATTTCTTCGTAGTGTTCTAATGCACTTAATTCATTAGGTGGCGATTCTTTAAATTTGTAAACCCAGTTTCCAAATAAAAATGAGTTGTCCGCCCAAATGTCATAAATAAATTTCGCGAGAAAAAAGGGGCATCGACATGTGGGACTTTTTTCTATATCCTTGTTGGATTAGTCTATAGGGTATATTACACTTTGTTTAAATCATGTTGGTTGTTCACATTTCATTGGTCCGTTGGTTATATTTTCCTTTAAATGATGGCTTCTCATCATACAATTATTCTTTTAGTTTTGCTAGAAACACTAGTTTAGTTGAAAAGTTTGATTTCTATGTAATTGTGTCAATTGGTCGATTTGCATAATGGGAATTTTTTCCAGTATTAAGGTTCGAACGTGGGTCTGCTACTGGACCCTTTGAAACGCCAAGGGGCTCATTCAATTGGGCTTAGCAAGAAGTTCGACCATGAGCCCAACACTCGAAAGCCCAGTATAGCTTTAAGGAATTCATTTGCTTTCAGTTAATTGATTTGTTTTGTTTTGTTTTTTAACAAAAAAAAGTCTTTAATTGATTAAAGTTGGTGTTTTAACGAAGTTGGCCTTGGATGCTTTGAATATTCAATGTTTCTCTTATTTGGGCCTTGTGTTTTCCCAGCTAAATCCTTGAGGCTTACGGCATCTCTTTCCTCTAATTTGGACTGCCCCTCGATCCCAATTCCCTTTAAAGGGGTGTTGCAACAATCTACCGGCTTAATAGGGTTTGAATCTGCAAGCCACTTAAAAACAAGAATGTATTTAGTTTATTTATGGGTCCGAACTAGGCCAGCTCTTCCCTTTGGATAACCTGGCAAAGTCTAGCATGAACTGAATCTATAGGGTCAATTAAGTAGAATCGAGGTGTGACATAGTGCAGAAAATAGATAACCCATGGCCCTTGGATAATTGATTTTGACTATTTAGAAATCGAGGTGTGTCATTAGTGAACTTTCCATGGCCCTAGCAAACTTGAAATTGCGTAGTTGCCTTAGGCGCGTAATTTAAATTAATTAATTAAACTTGGGTGTGCATTTCATGTGACCCAACTCCAGTTCTCAACAACGTTAAATAAAATGTGCCGTGGACCACGGGTGCATTTCATGTGGCGTGGTTCAAGATGTGTTTTAGATAGCGTTGAAACTTTCCAAAATTAATTAAAAGCGGCTAATAAGTCAAACTATACCATAGGTTAAAACATGTATTAAAATCATATAAGAGGCCAATTATAACAGTTGTGCGATCGTGCTAGAACCACGGAACCCGGGAATGCCTAATGCCTTCTTCCGGGTTAATAGAATTTCTTACCCGGATTTCTATGTTTGCAAACTGAAAAATTGATTCAATCTTTTCATCGATTCGGGATTCAAAAATGGTGACTTGGGAAATCATAAATTATCCCAAATGATGACTTTGAATAAGAATATAATAATCACATTTCGATTGTCACTTTAATTTAGAAAAAACTCCCTTATATGCCTTTCGGGGTAGGTAAAAGAATGTGTGACAAGCTGCAGGTCTGGCTAGAATAGCATAGCATCAGGGTTGTCCCCACCACTCTGAACTATAACTCTAGAACGGCCTCGTGCTGGTTGGCTTCCATCTCTAGCAACCTGACCTCCACCTCTAATGTTAAGACATCCACCTCTAACTGCCTGACCCCTACCTCTAGCTGGATGAGAGGGCGATTCAACACCTGGTGCTGGGACCAAAGCAAGAGAAGCCCGATACTGAGAACCACTCGATGCTTGAGGGCAAAACATAGCAATGTGCCTCGGATCACCACAAGTATAACAAGATCTCAGCTGCTGAGATTGCTTACCTTGAAACTGTCTTTGTCGGCCTGCATAACCACCTTGAAAACTCTAGAGTAGAGGTGCACTAATAGGAGCTGGTAGTACACTGATAGGATCTGGCGGTGCATTATAGGCTAACTGATCAGAATAATGCATATGGGAGCCACAACCACCTGGAGCACCATGAGAAGTCTGGATTGCTAAATGATGCGGCCTGGGAGGATGGCCTCTACCAAAAGTACCCTGCCTCCAGATGAGGCACCACGAGGTCTCTTGTTATATCCCTGACCACTCCCCTAAGCTAAAACCATCTCGACTCGCCTAGCAACATTGGCAGCCGTGTGAAAATAAATCCCACACCCCATCTCCTTAGCCATCTGCAACTTGATAGGTTAAGCAAGTCCCTCAATAAAGCTCCTCGCCTTCTCTCTCTCTCTCTCTCTCTCTCTCTCTCTCTCTCTCTCTCTCTCTCTCTCTCTCTCTCTCTCTCTCTCTCTCTTGATATAAAGAAGATGTATAGCATGATGCTCCAGGTCCATTAATCGAGTCTCTTATTGAGTTACAGTCATAGAACCCTATTGAAGACGCTCAAACTGCCTCTAATAGTCCTCTCTCTGAGTGACAAGAAGGAACTTCTCAAGAAATAGTCGAGAGAATTGGTACCAAGTAAGAGTAAGCGACCCAACTAGTCTGATCAGCATATAATCCCTCCACCATCTTTTGGCGGAACCTGACAAATGAAATGCATCAAAGTCGACCCCATTGCTCTCCACTATCCCCGTGTTCCGAATAACCTCATGACAATTGTCCAAATAGTCTTGGGGATCCTCTGATAATGCACTGTTGTAGTGAACTGGGAAAAGCTTGGTAAACCTATCCAATTCCACAAAGCCTCAAAAGATATGGCTAACCCATTATTGGTCTGTACTGCAACACCCTGTCGAACTACCCTAACTAGTTGAGTTGCTGGCATCTGAAACTGGGGATCCATATGGCCCGGAGTGTGAGTAATGAGAGTCTGGACTCCTCCCCTATCTTGTGAGATGGCTGGTGCCACAAGAAATGTGCAAGTCTGAGGAACACTCTCCATAAGGCCCAGTAGACGGACCAAAGCATCCTAAAGCACTGGGATGGCTATATACCCCTTCGGGACATAAGATGGTCCGGCAAGAAAAGTCTGTGCTAGAACCTCATCATCAAATTCCACCCGAGGCTCCGCTACTGGTGCTTCTTCTTGAGCTATGGGATGAGCCCTTCCTTTGCCTCGGCCTCTGCCCCTTGTAAAAATTGTTGCTGCTGCTCAGCTAAAGATGCGGTGCATGTTCTTGCCATCTGCGAGAGAACAATAAAGAAAAGCTCAATTAGCAATAAGAGCGCAAAATCGCACGACGGAAAAGAATACAAGTGAGATTTGTTCCTAAACATCATAGCCTCTGAAAGATAAGTACAAGCATTTGCACATCAATCCTCCAGACTCAACTAAGCATGATCATGAATCGTGAGACCTACGCAACCTAGTACTCCGATACCAGCTTGTCATAATCCGGATTCCTACCGTGAGGACCGTGATGGCACCTAACATTTCACTTGTTAGGAAAGCCGATGTTAGAGAATCATTAGACCAATTCTTGATCATTTCAGTGATTAATAGTAAATAAACTATAACGATTTAAAGAGGAAATTAGAAATTTGTAATCTTGATGTTTATACACAACTATCCAAAATCTGGAGTCACAATTCACGAACATTCTAGGATTTAGTTACACATAAACATCTGAAATAAATACCAATGTCAATGAAAGAAAACTGTAAAATGGGGTGTATGGAAGGGGAATTCAGGGCCTGCGGACGTCAAAATGACTACCTTGGGTCTGCGAGTAGATGATGCCAATAGGAAAACTCAGGGTCAACTCAAAATCTGCACATAAGTGTAGTGTAGTATCAGTACAACCGAATTTGAGTACTGGTAAGTATCGAGCCTAACCTCGATAAAGTAGGTGACGAGGCTAAGACAAGACACGTACATAAACATGAGCATTTAAAAAATATACGAGCATAATAACAACTAATAGAAGTAGAACATGTAATAATGGGAGGGGAAACATGTTGAGGGAGAACAAGTTAATGGAAATAGTAACAGTGAAGAAACCATAGCAAACAACATGCTTTGCACCAATGGAAGTATTAAACATAGTAAAGACTAGTGCACGATATCACCCTTTATGCTTTTACTCTCATCCTCACCATAATAAGTAAAAGAAACGAAACGAAATTACCCTTCATGATATTACTCTCATCCATACCATAACAAATAAAAGGAATGGCACACCATCACCCTCCGTGCTTTTACTCTCACCCTTTCCATATTAAATAAAAGGAACGACATGGCATCACCCTTCGTGCTTTTACTCTCATCCCTACTATAATAAATAAACGGAACGATATGGCATCACCTTTCGTGATTTTACTCTCATCCTTACGATAATAAACAAAAGGAATAACATGACATCACCATTTATGCTTTTACTCTCATCCTCACTATTGTAAATAACAGAAATGGCACGGCATCACCCTTCGTTCATTAATAGGCTCCCTCACCAAGACAATGAACAATAACAACAGGGAGATAGAATTATCAATAACAAGTCTCACTTCAACATTTAGTTCCACAATGTCAACCTCAACTTTGCGTCGATGCTAAATCAATATCAGATTCCGTAAAAAGTGATAAGAGTTCCACAACATGAAAAATAACTAGTCTAAGCATGAAAAATATGATCAAAGAATACAACGATTACACGAATATGACTCACTCACATGGTATGACTCGACATCAATTCATAGATACTCGTCACTTCACCTATACGTTGTATTCAACATCCAAAAACGTAGAAAATTGCCAAACAATACTTAATCCCTCAAGCCAAGTTTGACAAGGATACTTATCTTGCTCCAACAACCGAACTCAAAGCTCAACCATAATGTTTCCCATTAAACAAGCCTTCGGACCAATAGAATATAGCAAATTACCAACCAAATTATCCAAATTATGTCGTTGGAACTAACTACAATTACAAAGAATTCATTTAAGTCATTTATGTAAAATTCAACAAAAGTCAACACCGAGGCTCGCTTGGTTCAAACCCAAAATTCGGACCAAAATTCGATTACCCATTCACCCCTGATCCCGAATATACAATTGGAATTGGAATCCAACCTTAATTTAAGATCTAAATCTCCAATTTATCAAATCCCTAGTTCCTACCCAAAAACCCCCAATTTTACTGTGAAAATATTATATTCTTGTTTGAAATCTTGTAAAATGAAGTAAAAGATTAAGAAAACTAGTTTAGAATCTCTAACCTATGATTTAGGGAAGAAATGGTCTTTGGATAATAGCTTAGAGTGTTTTTTGTTTTGAATATTTTGAGAAATTAGAAAAATCCTGTCTAAGTTAGGATTTTACACAATTGCAGATATCTTAAATGCGACAAGGCTTTGCAAATGCGATGCCCGTAATTGTGAGAAAAACTTTGCATATGCGAAGTCTCTCCGGCTCTGCCAACTTCACAAATGCGAACAATTGCTCGCATTTGCGTCCTGAAATGATCGCAATTGCGATGATGAGCTTCGCAAAGCGAAGGTCCCCTCCCAGCCCAACTGCTCGCAAACGCGAAGCTTCTTCGTAAATGCAGGGTTGCATTTGTGAGCCAGACCTTGCAAATGCGAGGTCTGCAGACTTGAAGTACACTAGCAAGATTTCTTAAGTTCCATTCACTCTATAGCCTATCCGAAACACACCCGAACCCTCAGGGCTACAAATCAAATATGTATACAAGTCTTAAAATATTGTATGAGCTTGCTCGCGCAATCAAATCGCCAAAATAATACATAGAACTACGAATTTAGCATCAAAATAAATGAAATTCTCAAGAACACTTTAAAATTTTTATTTTTACTACCGAACGTCCGAATAACGTCAAACGAACTTTATTTCTCACCAAACATCACATAGAAGTATTAAGTATTATAATGAACCTGTACCCTGAAAGTTGTTGCATGTTGACACAATAGTATATATTTTCAACTACCCAGAAACAGTCTGAATGTTGTCGGAAAATTGAATTTTTCGATTACTTTTCAACTATCTTAGTAACGGTTTCCTGGCAGAGATATATAGCATGAGATCATAATTGTCTCATATTATTTTGGGGGGAAAAACAAAACAAAATAAGAAGAAGCAAATTGAATAATTCAAGAAATGAGGTTACATTAAATTTGTCATGGCAAAGCTTTTGAATATTTTTGGTGGCAATTTACTTCACAACCTTGTTTTTGTAACCAACATTCACCTGATGGTGATTTTGCGTAACAACACCAGCAATCTGTTGCACCTTCACATTTTCTCTGCAAGCAAATATCAATATTTATCTTCTCTCCTCCAAGGACTTTGCGACTTGTATCCACAGGCGGCACAATCGTCCTAGTTACAGGTTCGACAGAACTCAATAGCTTTGACTCAAACCCTATAATTGATCAGAACCGATAAATAAAAATCATGTTTATATCCAATCAAACCTTTGGATTAATGCCCTTTCAATGACTTTTCACAAGAGAAACGAGAGATTTAAAGAATTATAATATATCAAGAGTTTTATATGCAAATCATTAATATCATTGTGCTAGACTAAGGTACAACTTTTGAAGAACTTGATTTAAGTAAAAGTTTAACTTTTATATGCACCAAAAAGATTTCAGGTTGCCTAAAGATAACTAGCTAACTATTAATTTGTGAAATTAACAACCTGATAAGTTAATTTACCTAGATAGATTTCAAATGTCACTAGAAAATGGTACAATATAACATGAAATTGAAAAAGATGTTAATAGCGTAGATGAAAATAAGGACATAAAGATAATTAAGAATTTCACTACTAAAAAGATCAGAAATTAGTGACAAATAAATTCTGTAGCTAAATAACAAAATTCATCGCTAATCCTACTTACCAATAGATTATCAAAATATTTAATTTTTTCGAGCAATTTAATAACAGATAAACGATAAAGTTCGTAGATCATTTCAGTTTTAAACAATGATTCCAGGCGCTATGAAGAGCTAAGCCACATTTACCTTCAGTATCTTTTGGAAAAATCAGATGAAGAAAACAGAAAATAACCAAGGGTACGTTTGGTATGAAGAAAAATATTTTTCGAAAATTATTTTTCAATTTTCTCATGTTTGATTGACTTAAATATTTTGGAAAATATATTTTCCTTATCAACTCATAATCCTCTATTTTGGAGAAAAATATTTTCCTTATCAAGTGAAGAGAAAATATTTTTCGGCTTTCTAAGAAAGTCTTTTTTTTTTTTCAAATTTCAGTTGTTCTGTTACCACCCACCATACTATCCCTCCACCTCCCACCCCTATCCCGCAAAAAATTATTTATGTATACCTATTTATTTTGCCATTTTAATTTTTGTTTTTTTTTTGTACAAACCCCCCCCCCTCCCGAATGGAATTTTTTCTTCTTTTATCTTTTTAATTTTAAATTTCTGTATTTTTAATTTTTATGCCCTCCCCCACCCCCTCCCATGTTCCCCTACTCTGAAAAAATATTTTTTAGCTTTTTTATTTATCGGTTTAAAGGCTCAAAATGTTACAACTACAAAAGTTATGAGTTCGGAGGTTCTGTGTTTGAGAGTTTACGAGTTTAGAAATTATAAAGTTGTTGGGTTCGAAATTTCGCGGTTTCAAAAGTTTAGCAGTTGGAGAGTTTATGAAAGTTGTGGGTTCAGAAGGTAGTCGGTTTCAAAGTTTATGGTTTCATGTTTATTATGTCTAAATTATTTATGAATATTCTTGAGAATTTATTTTCCTTAATTTGTATACCAAACACCGAAAAATAAATAAGATTATTACTTGTTTTCAAGAAAATATTTTCTATGAAAAACATGTTTCGTTATACCAAACACACCCCAAATCTGAAAATTTCAACTAACTATAGATACATGAGTTAGAACTCATTGCTTAAATAGTAGTACACTTCTTTTATTTTTATTTTCCCTAAAAATGGGGAATAAAATTTATGCAGATATTGTTTAAGAGTTAAAAGAAGTTATTCACATTAGAGTTACATATATATCAAAATGTGACTTTACCAAGAAAAACTTTAAATGAGTTTTCCTGCTCAATGTTAAATTTTCTTATGGTTTACAGTATAATGTTTATCTTTTTTGTTTTAATTTTTTATAACATTTTTTAACTATATTTATAATTAATTTTAAAAATTATGATATGACTAATTTAATATTTCTTTGTATAGCTTTGCATATTTTCTTTTCTTAGCTTTAGTGATTTTACAACGGTGCCACAAATTAGCAAGTTGATTCTAAGTAATTGTTGTTCATTGGATTTTGGAGGAACTACATCGTTTAAATCTTTGGTTAATCTCACTTAAAACTATTTTGTGGCCTAAATTAATTAAACTATTTAACGATTTTATTTTTATCGTTCTTAAGCGTCGTGCTTCTACATCTGTTTCTTTGCATTAAGCAGAAATGATCTGCATTTTAGAAATATCTCCTATATTTTGTTACCGATATTCTATATTCCCTCCGTGTCGATAATATGTAATTTGTTTTCTTTTGGTCCAAAATAATTGTCCTTTTATATAGTCAAGAAAAAATTAATTTTATTTTTCAAAATTTGCCCTTATTTACATATCTCAACGTGTCAAGGTAACAACATGCAAATTTTAATTATGGGTAATTTAGTGAATACATATTTTTTTTAGGAGTTTGTATCTTCTTAAGAAGTGCGCCAAATAGCAAAAAGTCACTTATTATGGGCCGGAGAAGTTGACGTTTATTTTTACTAATCTCTAGGAAAAATGACCATAAACCAAATCTCCCACGAATATTTATTCAAAAAAATAATTAACTAACCTAATAACAGGTCACTCAACTACGTAAATTAAAAATAGTCATATATATATATATATATATATATATATATATATATATATATATGTGTGTGTGTGTGTGTGGGGGGGGGGGGAGGAAGGGGTGCGGGGTTATGGTCATTTTAAGAAAAAAAAAATAGTAACTAAACCGTAAATCCAATCCCTTATTTTTGTAAAGATCCCTATTGAAAATTTCTTAAAGTGTAACCAAGCCAAAAGAAGTTAGTAAAAGAAGGTACCTTTGATTAAAGAATTATTGGGAGAATTATGCGAGCATTCCTTTCCACAGGATATGTAACATCCGGGATTTTGAAAACATCCACGAATACAATCCCTAAAACATTTTTTATCCAAATCGCATGATACTTGTGAAGTACAAATCAAAATTAGCAATATTAGCATTGCCATCAATTGAATAATATTGGCCTCAATTTTCTGTCCCATTTTTGACTGAATTGTTTGTTCTCAGTTTATGTTTTTGTGGTTTGATATGATGGTTCTGCTTATATATATAGATAGATTTTTGATATTGCTAATCTTGTATAATATTACTGATATCCTATAATGAGGAATTTAAAGAATATATTTAAATAGTTGCCATATTTGTAACAGCAAATCTATTCTATTTATGTTAATATATTAAATGTAACAAGATTAACACAGATTTGTCTATAAAAAGATAAGATTGAGACGAGTTAATTAGTCTTAATTAACAAACATGCATAATTAGCAAAGGAGGTCAAAGGCTACTATATTAAAAATGACAGTTCGATGCATCAGGTATTTCGTGTTTGCGTAGAATCCGAAGAAAGGTCGTACCCCAAGATAATGTGATATACACAGTCTACCTTGATATAAATATCATTGACCAACTCCAACGCTCGAACCCTAAACAATTGTAAAATGAATGATAGATATTGACAACTGCATAAGTTAAGAGATTGGCTGAGTAGTTTGAAGATTAGTTAGGTTGTTAGTACAAATTGTACAGTGCCTTTCCATAATTATGTTCTTTTAGTTATCACTGTAGCAATGAGTATGTCACGATCCATTTCCAAAATAGATCATGATGGCACCCAATACCACTGTCAGGCAAGCCAACGCGAAAATATAATTAAATTTATCATTTTCACCTTAACCAAAATAGGTGCAGAAATTTATTAAGTTAAAACCAAACCAAGAATAACTAGTAATATGTCAGAAATAGTTATACAACTCCCAAAATAATAGTCTACTAACGTGTATGCCAAGACCTGGTGTCACAAGTAATGGGCGACTAGTAGAATGTACAAAAGAAATAAACTATCCTACTGTCCGGAAAAGATTAGACAGCAAAAATAAAGGAAGACTCCATCAAGCTGGTGAACGGCACAGGAAGGGAACAACTCACCGTAGAAGTCTCGAACTATAAATCAGGGGTGCGCACCAGACTGATATCAAGATACACCCATCTCAAATCCTATACAATTAAGTACAGAAGTGTAGTATGAGTACATAAATAATGTGTACCTAGTGAGTATCTCGTCTAATCTCGAAGAAGTAGTGACGAGAGGTCGACTTGTGTCATGACCCCAAACCCGGACCCGATCGTGATGGCACCTCTCGTTAAGACGAGGCCAGCCAACTATTCCCAATTTGAAGTTAAACAGTTAAATAGCAAGAGAAAAGTCTAAAACATGATCTAGTAATACTAAGTAGCAGAAAATAATAATGCGGAAGTACAACCCAACACAGCCTTAACCGGGGTATTACTAGTCATGAGCATATATAAGTCATAACACTAAGTATGAAGTTTGTAAACTAGTACAACTATCTGATACAAGATAGAAATGATAAAGGAGGAGAAACACGGGACCGCGAATGACGGGCAGCTGCCTCGCGTACTCCGAATGTCCGCCTGAAGCTGGAAGAATCAGCACTCAGGAGCGCAACCAGCTACGCCTGAATCTGTACATAAGGTGCAGGAAGTAAAGTGAGTACTCCAACTTAGTGAGTAACAAATGTAAATAACGACTAAAAGTATGAAAATTCGTAAGGCACAGGCATTCTATAATAAAGCAGTAAAACCATTTAAAAACAGTAAACCAATTAATAGATAAGTGAAAGTCCTTTTTCAACAAATAAGCATATAATTGACACGCAATTAAGGAAAATAAACACGGAAAGGTTCGCCTCTCGGGCACTGTATCAACAAAATCGCCCCTCGATCAACATCTCAGAACAATACTAGCCCCTCGAGCTCAAGCTCACATCAAAATGATTAATCGTGCTTACTGGGAGTGTGGAGACTCCTGGAGGGTCCTCTTACGGCCCAAGCGCAATAACAAGCCATCTCGTGGCATTAAAAACAGGCTCTCGGCCTCATATCAACATCAAGCAACCTCGTGGCACACAAATCTCAAGCCCTTAGCCTCAAATCAACATTAGGGTTTTCTCACAACATAGGCCCTCGGCCTTACTCAGTCAAAATCCTCACAAGCCACTCGGGCAATAGTAAAATAAAGTATCTCAGCCTAAACATCATTTAAATAATTATTTGAGTATTAAAATTGATTAAATATGGCCGAGTATGAAAAGCAGTGGAAAATAACATGACTGAGTTCAAGTATAATGTCAAAACAGTGAGGAAATATCAGTAAAAGTCCCCGAAGTGTTCAAATAGTTGGAACGAAGCCCAAATATGGTGTTCGGCCCAAGTAATGATAATAGCAAATAGATTTTAGTCAAATGGGCAGTGAAATCATCGATCGGGATGGACCAAATCATAATCCCCCAATGGTGCACGACCCCACGCTAGTCATCAAGCGTGTACCTCACCTCAATATAGCACTATGATGTGCTATTCGGGGTTTTAAACTGTCAGGCCATCTTTTACAATCATTACTCACCTTGAACCGGTCAAACCCCTAGCTTGCGATAACTTTTCCCCTGGAATCAGCCTCTACGTGCATCGAATTTGTCCAAAATCAGAATGAGAAAGCCAAAATATGCTAAGGGAATTGACACAAAACCAGAAATTACAAAAAACCCGACCTCCAGTCCCATGCCTCAGAATTCAATAATTTTTCCACCAATAGATTTCTTATCTCCCCACGAGTTCATACAAATCGAAAGTTCAGAAATCCGACCTCAAATGGTCCTTAAAATCCTCAATCATAGGTCTCCAATACTAAACCCTAGGGTTTTCCTAAATTTCACCCCTAATTTCCTAATTTCTAGCTTTAATCCATGAAATAATAACATAGGAATGAGTTTCAAGTCCAAATTCCTTACCTGAATGATGTTCCCTTGAAATCCCTCTTTCAAATCGCCCAAAAATCTCCAAAGTCGAAGTCAAAATGGTAAACTAGCTCAAATTCGTTAAATGAAATAACTTATATGATGTGCCCAGACCTTTTCACATCTGCGGTACTTCAACTGCAACTGCGGTACCGCATTTGCGGTTAAATCATCCGCATATGCAAAAATTACTAACAGGCCCAAAATTCACTTTTGCGATAAGCCATCTACACCAACGACTCCGCATCTGTGGTGCAACACTGCATCTACTTTTGCGGCTCCTCTCCCACACGTTTGGCGCCGCACCTTTTGTCCCCCAATCCGCATGTGTGAAAACACTAGAAGCAGCAAATTCAGTAGCTGCAACACAAATCCAACTTCTCCGTCAACCATCCGAAATCACCCTGAGGCCACCGGGACCTTAACCAAAAGCAAAAATACATCCTAAAACCTTATTCAAACTTGTTCCAATCATCAAAACATCTCAAACACCATCATATCATCCAAAACACATCGGATTCAAGCCTAAGTTATAAAATCTTCCAAATTCCACTTTTGATCAAAAGCTCAACCAAACCATGTACGAATAACCTCAAATTGTGCACATCCAAAATGACATAACGAAGCCACTGCAACTCTCGAAACTTCATTCCGACCCCTATATCAAAATCTCTCCTACCAACCAAAAATTGCAAAAATATCAACTTCGCCAATTCAAGCTTAAATCGACTCCGAACCTCTAAAGCCCATTCCGATCGCACTCCTAAGTCTCAAATCACCTCCCGAAGCTAACCGAACCATCAAAACTCACATCCGATCCCTCTAACAAACACTTCAACTCCGATTCACTTCTCCAACTTAAACTTTCTCAAAAGAGACTAAGTGTCTCAAACTGTACCCAAAATTATTCGAAATTCGATCCAATCAATCTGATACCACAAAACACGGATAACAAAGCATAAAGAAGCAAAAATGGGGGAACCGAAGGGGTAACTCATGAGATAACTAGTCGGGTCATCACATCCTTCCCAACTTAAACAAACGTTCGTCCTCGAATGTGTCAAAAAACATACCTGAAGCCTCAAACAGGTGAGGATATCTTCTCCGCATCTCTAGCTCGGTCTCCCAGGTAGCCTCCTCCATGAGAGGGGTTCTCCATTGTACCTTCACTGAAGTTATATTCTTTGACCTCAACTTCCGAACCTGACAACCCAAATATCTACTATCTCCACATCATAGGTGAAATCATCATCCAACTGAACCGTGTTGAAATCTAAAACATGAGACGAATCCCTAATATACTTCCGGAGCACAGACACATGGAATATCAAATGCACACTGGACAAGCTGGGTTGCAAAGCAAGCTCACAAGCCACCTCACCAATCCTCTGAAGTACCTCAAAAATCCCGATGAACCACGGACTCAACTTCCCTTTCTTTCCAAATCTCATAACACCCTTCATGGGTGAAACCTTCAACAAAACTTTCTTACCAAATATGGAGGACACATATCGAACCTTCCTGTCAGCATAACTCCTTTGCCTCGACTATGCTGTATGGAGCCTCTCCTGAATCGCCTTCACCTTCTCTAAGGCATCCTATACCAAATCTGTCCCCAATACCCTAGCCTCACTGGGATCGAACCAACCAACTGGAGATCTATACTGCCTCCCAAACAAAGCCTCAGATGGAGCTATCTGAATACTCGACTGGTAGTTGTTGTTATAAGCAAACTCTACAAATAGTAGAAACTGATCCCATGACCCTCCGAAATCAGTGACACAATCACACAACATGTCTTCCAATATCTGAATAGTACGCTCGGACTGGCCGTCCATCTAAGGATGAAAAGTTGTGCTCAACACAACCTGAGTACCCAATTTTCGCTGCACAAACCTTCAAAACTGTGACGTAAACTAAGTGCCCCTATCTGAAATGATGGAAATGAGGATACCATGCAAACAAACAATCTCTTGGATATAGATATCTACCAACCGCTATGAAGAATAGGTAGTACACACAGAAATGAAGTGCGCGGACTTGGTTAACCGATTCATAATCACCCAAATGGCATCAAACTTTCTCAAATTTCGTAGAAGTCCAACGACAAAGTCCATAGTGATCCTCTCCCACTTCCACTCTAGAATATCCATTCACTGGAGCAGGACACCTAGTCTCTGATGCTCATATTTCACCCGTTGACAATTGGGACACCGAGCTATAAATTCCACAATGTCTTTCTTCGTTCTTCTTCACCAATAGTTTTGTCTCAAATCCTGATACATCTTCGCGGTACCTGAATGGAATACTGCAAGCTATGGCCCTGCTCCAGAATCAACTACCAGAGACCATCCATATTGGGCACACAAATCCGGCCCTACATCCTCAACACCCCATCGTCACTAATGGGCACATCTCTGACGTAATCATGTTGAACTATATCCCTAAGGAAAAGAAAATGTGGATCATCATACTAGCGCTCTCTGATGCAATCACATAAAGAAGACCGAGAAACCACACTAGCCAATACCCGATTGGGATATGAAATATCTAACCTCACGAACCGATTGGCCAAGGCCTTAACATCAAATGAAAGAGGTCTCTCCCCAACTGGAATATACGCCAAACTCCCCATACTCACTGCCTTTCGACTCAAAGCATCGGTCACCACATTGGCCTTCCCTAGATGATACAGTATAGTGATATAATAATTCTTAAGCAACTCCAACCATCTCTGATGCCTCAAATTAAGATCGTTTTATTTGAACAAATGCTAAAGACTATGATAAACAGTGAACACCTCACAAGATACGCCATACAAGTAACGCCTCCAAATCTTCAAAGCGTGAACTATGGCAGCCAACTCTAAATCATGAACAGAGTTGTTCTTCTCATGGGTCTTCAATTGTCGAGAAGCATAAGCAATAACTCTACCCTCCTTTATCAAAACACAACCAATCCCACCTCTTGAAGCATCACAATACACGGTATATAAACTTGAAGCTAATGGCAAAACCAACACTAGAGCTGTGGTCAAGGCTATCTTGAGCTTCTAAAAGCTCTCCTTACACTCATCCGACCATACAAATGAAGCACCCTTCTGAGTCAACTTGGTCAAGGGCAGAGTGATAGATGAGAATCCCTGAAAAAACCGATAATAATAGTCTGTCAAACTAAGAAAGCTGTGAATCTCTCCAGTTGAGGACAGTTTGGGCCAACTCTGAACCGCCTCCTCGCTAGACACCATGTGCCCCAAGAAAGCCATTTAACCGAGCCAAAATACACACTTGTAGTACGTTGCATAAAGCTTCTCCTCCCTCAATATTTGCAACACAACCCTCAAAGGCTACACGTGCTCCTCCTGACTACGCGAATATACCAGAATATTATCAATGAAAACTAATGCAAATGAGTCAAGATAAGCCGAAACACATTGTTCATCAAATGCATGAATGCTGCTAGGGTATTGGTCAACCCAAAAGACATAACCAGGAACTTATAATGACCATATCTAGTCTTGAATGTTGTCTTAAGAATATTTGAATCCCTGATATTCAACTGGTGATAACCTGAACAGAGATCAATCTTAGAGAACACTCCCGCTCTTTGAAGTTGGTCAAATAAATCATCAATACGAGGCAAAAGATACTTGTTTTTAATTGTTACCTTGTTCAATTGCCTATAATCAATGCACATTCTCACAATGTCATCATTCTTCTTCACAAACAGAATCGGCGCATCCCAATATGACACACTAGGATGAATGAACCCCTTATTAAGAAGTTCCTGAAGCTGCTCCTTCAACTCCATAAACTCCGTTGGTGCCATACAATACGGCATAATAGAAATGGGCTGAGTGCCCAGCACCATGTCAATACCAAAATCAATATCCCTCTGCACAAAATAAATCAGGTAAATCCCTTACAACTGGAACATAATCAATATTGGAGTCCCAGCTCCAACATCCCTTACAAAGGCTAGATACGAAAGACAACCCTTCCCAACCACACGTTGAGCCTTCAAGAAAGAGATCATCCTACTAGGAACATAATCAGTCACACCTCGCCACTCGATCTGTGGCACACCCGGTATAGCAAATGTGACTGTCTTAGCATGATTGTCTAGAATAGTGCAATAGGGAGATAGCCAATCCATGCCCAGAATGACATCAAAATCCACCATACTCAATATTAAAATATCCAATCGGGTGTCCAGTCCCCCAATAGTCACCAGACATGACCGGTACACACGGTCTACAATAATAGTATTGCCCACCGGGGTAGATACATGAACTGGTAAGGCAAAACACTTACGGGGCATACTCAAATAATGAGCAAAGTATAATGACACATAAGAAAAGGTGGAACCGAGATCAAATAATACAATGGTATGTCTGTAGCAAACTGAAACAATACTTGTAATAACATCACCTAAAGCAATAGCATTAAGTCTGCCTAGAAGAGCATAGAAACGGGCTTGGCCACCCCCTAATCGACCTCACCCTATTGGGAGACCCCTAGTTGGCTAACCTCCACCCCTAGTTGGTTGGGCGGGTGGTAGTGAAGCAACTAGAACTAAAGTCGATGATTGACCCCTCTGCCGGCATGAACTAGCAACACGATGAGGGCACTACCTACACATGTGAGCCATCTTTCCACACTCATAGAAACTCCCAGGTGTTGGAGAAGGGGAATGAAGGGAAACCCTCGTACCTGAGTGACTAGCAAATGTACTTAGCATAGAAGAGCCCTGTACTGATGGAGCGCAGTATGAACTTTGAGCTGGAAGGGCACTAAGTGATTACTGGCCCTGATGTGAATTGTGAGAACCATGACCCTATGACACCCCATGATAACCTGGACATGATGGCTTAGCAGGCCTAAATGCACAACCTCTACCATGTTGAAATTGACCCCTCAAAGGAGCACCATTGTAACTACTAGACCCTTAGGGCCTCCCTCTCGTCTCGCTCCTGGCAGCGAACAGACTCAATCTCTCGGGAAATATCAACAACCTCCTCGAATGTAGCACCAGTGAGCCTCTCCATGGTCATGAGAATACAGAGCTGATAAGTAAGCCTATCAATAAACCTTCTGATCCTGTATCTATCTGTTAGAATCAACCAGATGGCATGACAAGACAACTCAGATAACCTCAACTCACATGGAAAAATGGACATCTCCCCTTAACGTAACCACTCAAACAATTTGTGTAGCTCCTCTCTGCGAGACTGCGTCACATACTTCTTTAGAAAGAGAATGGAGAACTGCTACCAGGTAAGGGGTGCTGCACCAACATGCCTATGCCTCTCAAAATCCTCCCACCAAGTGAAAGTAGGTCCTAAAAACTAAGAGGTAGTGAAAGCGACCCCACTAGTCTTAAGAATACCCGCGGTATGAAGCATCCTCTAACACTTGTCCAAAAAGCCCTAGGCATCCTTACCCTCTACACCACTGAAGGTTAAAGGCTGAAGCCTACCAAAACTCTCCAACCTACACTACTCGTCTTCTAGCATTGCAAGAACTACATAGTCTTGAGCAACTACAACCGACTGGCTGGTTGTGCCCCTGTCATCTGAAGTCACTACACGACCTGCTCAGGTGTGAGAGTGGTGGGAGTATCACTGCCTCCCCCGACTTGAGAAGTAGTTGCGGGTGTAGTGGCTAAAACTACCTGAGCTAGGCCAGTACAAACTGATAAGATCTGAGCCAAGGCCTCTTGAAGATTTGGAATCACAATGGGCACAGGTGATTCGTGAGTTGGTGTTGTTGGAGCATCCACAGCTGAGACCTGATCCTGAATTGGGGCAGTTGGTGGTTGCTATGCCTCCAACACGACCAGGACCACGTCCTCGGCCTTTAGTGGCCACAACTGGTGGTACTAGCGGTCTATCATCCGGACCGGTATCGTGTGTCCTCGCCGTCAGTAAGAGAATAGAATAGCAGAAGTTTAGTACTTGGATCAACAAATTCGCATGAATAATTTCAAGAATGTGAAGTTTTTCTAAAGGTTCTGCAGCCTCCCGAGGA
The DNA here is from genome assembly GCA_032618575.1 of Nicotiana noctiflora. Lineage (NCBI taxonomy): Eukaryota > Viridiplantae > Streptophyta > Magnoliopsida > Solanales > Solanaceae > Nicotiana > Nicotiana noctiflora. The sequence goes on from JASVEL010001642.1 coordinate 154,445, forward strand.
TAAATACAGACGTCTCGGTACTGATCCACGAGACTCTACTAAATTTCCTCATGACTCGTGAGACCTATGTAACCTAGGCTCTGATACCAACTTGTCACGACCCCAGACTCGGACTCGATCGCAATGGCGCCTCTCGAGAAGACAAGGCCAGCCAACTATACCAAATTTGAAGTTAAACAGTTGAAGAAGAATAAAACAGTCTAAAACATATTTCATAATACTAAGTAGCAAATAATATCATAATAATGCAAAAGTAGAACCCAACATAGCCCTAACCAGGGTGTCACTTGTCATGAGCATCTATAAGTCATAACACAAGTCTGCTAAGTCTGTGAACTAGTACAACTGTCTGGTACAATATATAAATGATAAAGGAGGAGAAACACAAGACTACAGACACCAGGCCCTTGTGTACTCCGAATGTTCGCCTGAAGCTGGAAGAATCAGCACTCGTGAGCGGAACCAGCAATGCCTGAATCTGCACATAGGGTGCAGGGAGTAAAGTGAGTACTCCAACTCAGTGAGTAGCAAATGTAAATAATGACTTACAATATGAAAACACGTAAGGCACAAAGCATTTTATAATGAAGCAGTAAAACCATTTAAAAGTAAACCAGTTAATAGAGAAGTAAAAGACCTTTTTCAACAAATAAGCATATAATTGACATGCAATTAAGGAAAATAAACACGTAAAGGTTCGCCCCTCGAGCACTCTATCAGCAAAACCGCCCTCGGGAACATCTCGTAACAATACCAGCCCCTCAAGCTCAACCTCACATCATAATGGGTACGTGCGCTCACAGGGGGTGTGCGGGCCGTTGAAAGGGCCCCTTATGGCCCAAGCGCTATGACAAGCCATCGTGGTATTATAAAGAGGCTCTCGTCCTCATATCAATATCAAGTCACCTCATGGCACACAAATCTCAGGCCCTCGGCCTAAAATCAATATTAGGGGTTCCTTACAATATTAGCTCCTTACTCAGTCAAAATCCTCACCAGACACTCTGGCAATAGTAAAACAATGTTTCTCAGCTTAAACATCATTTAACATATCATTTAAGAATTAAAACTGAGTAAATATGGCTGACTATGAAAAGTATTGGAAAATAACATGACATAGTTCAAGTATGAAGTCAATACAGTGAGGAAATATCAGTAAAAGTCCCCGAAAGATTCAAATAATTGGCACGAAGCCCCAATATGGCGGTCAGCCCAAATAATGATAAATGCAAATTAATTTTAGTAAAACACACGGTGAAATCGTCAATAGGGACGGAGAAAATCACAATCCCCAGTAGTGCAGGACCCCATGCTCATCATCAAGCATGTGTCTCACCTCAATATATCACTACAATATGCAATCCGGGGTTTCAAACCCTCGAGTAATCATTTACAATCATTACTCACCTCAAACGGGTCAAATCCCTAGCTCGCGATGCCCTTTCCCCTCGAATCAGCCTCCTCGCATGTTGAGTCTATCCAAAATCATAACGAGGACGTCAAAATATGCTAAGGGAACGAAGCCCAGCAAAAATAATCAATAATTGACACAAAACCCGAAATTACAAAAACCCAGCCCCCAGTCCCATATCTCGGAATTCTATAATGTTTACACTAATAGATTCCTTATCTCCCCACGAGTTAATACGTATAAAAATTTCACAGATATCCGACCACAAATGGTCCATCAAATCTTCTATCATATGTCTCCAATACTAAACCCTAGGTTTTTCCTAAATTTCACCCTTAATTTTCTTAATTTCTAGCTCTAATCCTTGAAATACTAGCATTGGAATGAGTTTCAAGTCCAATTTCCTTACCTCAATAACGTTCCCTTGAAATCCCTCTTTCAAATCGACCAAAAAAGGTCGAAAGCCGAAGTCAAAAATGGTGAAATAGCTCACATTCGCGAAATGAAATAAATTATATGATCTGCCTAGACCTTTTTGCATCTGCGATGCCGCATTTGCGGTTAAATCCTCTACTTCGGAAAAAATCACTAACAGGCCCAAAACTCGCATCTACGATAAGCCATCTGCACACGTGACTCCGCAGGTGCGGTCCCATGCCGCATCTGCAATTCTTAGCGATTGCGGTCCCGAATCTGCAGGTGCGAAGACACCAGAAGCAGCAAATTCAGCAACTGCAACACAAATCCAACTTCTTTGTTGTAACGATCCGGCTGATTGTTTTTGAAATTTACGCCCCGATCCCCAATTAACTATTTCCCCTAAGTTCATTTCTGCTATTGTGGTTTGCCGGGAGGTTCGGTTCTAGAATTTGGAGCTTTTTGGGACACTTAGTTCCTAAATGAGAGTTTTATAATTGAAAAATGACCCGTATTCAGAATAGTGCTAAGACGAACTCGGAAAGGAATCTGATGGTTCCATTAGCTCCGTTAGGTGATTTTGGGGTTGGGAACGCGTTCGGAATTTATTTTGGAGGTCTGTAGCTCAATTAGGCTGGAAATGCAGAAGTTTGGAATTTTTGGAGATCCGATTGATCGGTGTGATTTTGATCCGGGAGTTGGAATGGAATTCCGATAGTTGCAGTAGCTTCGTTAGGTGATTTTTGATATGTTTGCAAAATTTCAGGTCCATTCGGCCATCGTTTGGTCGGGTTTTTGATAGCATGTAGGTTTCAGATGTTTTGATTGAAACTTAGGCTTGAATCCGCTATAATTTGATGATTTTTGTGTTTAATGATATGTTTTTATGATTGGTACAAGTTCATATCGTGATTTGGAGTAGGTTGGTGGTTTTGGTTGAGGTTCCGCGGGCCTCGAGGGTGTTTCTGGGGGTCAAACGAACCATTTTAGGTTGATGAAATAGGTCAGTTTTCAGCTGTTGGTGTTGCAGAATTTTGGTCTCTACGATCGCATCCTCACACATGTGATCGCGTAGTGTAATTCTGGTGGTAGCCTAATTCCTTCAATGGGATCGCGAAGCTCCCTCCTACGATCGCATAATTGATAGCTTTCCTTCTTCGCGATTGCAGGGCCCTTGATACAATCACATAGCAATATTATCTAACCTTACGTGATCGCAGGCCTGCCATTCCGATCTCATAAAGTATGTCACAGGCCTTCAAAACTTCTTCTACGCGATTGCATTTCTCTTCATGTGGTCGCATATACCAATTTCAGGCCTGCCATTGCGATCGCATAGAGTATGTCCCAGGCCTTCAAAACTTCTTCTACGCGATCGCATCTCTATTCCTACGATCACATAGACTAATTTTTAGACCCAAAAATATTTCTTCTACGTGATCACATCTCCTTTCATGCGATCGCAGTGAGCAAAGACCTAGACAGACAGAATCAGAAGATAACATTTCATCCGCGAGGGTTTCACCATTTTTGCAAAAACACAAGCTAGGGAGCTCGGTTTTGAGTGATTTCTCATGTGCTTTCAGAGACAATTGTTGGGTAACGATTTCTTACTCCCTTGTGATCATTATTCACTAATCTAAACTCAATTTCTTCCTTTAATTTCGGATTTGGGGTGTAAAATTGGGGTAGTTTCATAGAAGAAACTTTGATGATTTGGAGGGGCAAACGAACTCCGATTTCAATAAATTTTATATGGTTAGACTCGTGAGAGTACGAGGGTTCTGAAAACGTAGAAATATCTTGATTCAGAGCCGATGGTTGTAGGGGTATTTTGATCATTTCACCCACTTTCGCACCGTAGCTTTAATTTTATCATTGTAATTAGTTACTTGAGATGTTATTTACACTATGAAATTGGTTTGACTAGATTCGGGCCACTCGGAGTCGGATACTCGTGGCAAGGGAGTCATTTTTTAGCAGTTTGTACTAGAATTAAGGTAAGTGACTTGTCTAACCTTGCGTGGGGGAACCCTCTCCCCTAGGATATATATGTGTTGATTTAAATGCCTTGTACGCGAGGTGACGAGCGTGTACTTGCGCAAATTTTTGAAAAACTACCTTACTTTAACTGTTCAAATCGTGATATCCTTGTTATTTAATTGATTCAATTGTAAGATTTATCTGGTGTTAGTTAGAGAAGAATGATTAGATAGGATTATCTGTCTAAGTGCCTACTTGTCTTAATTGAACTTCCTGGAACTTGTTGAGACTGGATTTGGTGTAATTTGTAGCTATGTACTTCATATTTCTCTGTTTTTTTCCTCTTATTGATTGTGTTTGTGTTTGTGGACTGCAGGTTCAATTCCTGGAGATCCAATGCTACTGAGGTAAAGGATTGTGGGTTCAATTCTCGGAGATCCTAAGATATTGAGATATGGACTGCGGGTTCGATTCCCAGAGATCATGAGATATTAAGACAAAGATTGCGGGTTCAATTCACGGAGATCTTGAGATATTGAGATACAGACTGCATGTTCAATTCCCGGAGATCCAGAGATGCTAATATATAGACTGCGGGTTCAATTCCTGGAGATCTTGTGATACTGAGATAAAGGACTGTGGGTTTAATTCCCGAAGATCCTGTGATACTGAGATAAAGGACTACGGGTTCAATTCCTGGAGATCCTGTGATACTGAGATAAAGGACTGCGGGTTCAATTCCCGGAGATCCTGTGAGACTGAATCATGGATTGTAGGTTCGATTCCCGGAGATCCTGAGTTACGGAGTATAGAGGGGGACTGCGGGTTCAATTCCCAGAGATCCTGGACTTGTTGTTTGTATATTGTTGTGTTGATTTCTCCTTGTTAGTTTAATTGTAGACGGTTGTAGTATTCACCTCATTGTTGTTATTTCAGTCGTATTCTTATTTGAACTGCTCGATATTATTATTATTATTATTATTATCATTATTTTTATTATTTCTCGGTAGGGCCCTGACCTTCCTCGTCACTACTCCATCGAGGTTAGGCTTGGCACTTACTAAGTACCGCCGTGGTGTACTCATGCTACTCTTCCGTACACTTTTGTTGTACAGATCCAGGTACATCAGGACAGGCTCATACTAGGTGATCCAGCAGCACATTTCAGGATATTTGAGGTATGATCTGCTACGTCCGCAAATCCGGAGGGTCTTCTTCTATTCCTCTTAGTGATATCAGTTATTTTCCTTATTTTCGTTGTGTAGACACTCTTGACGTATAGAGCCACAGTTATACTCTTTCTTAGTCTGTGTTGCCCGTGAGTATCCGGGTCTTGGTGATTGTATTTCTTCTGGTATTTTGGCGAAGTGTATGTGTCGTGCGGTACTTATTACATTTATTTTGTATTATTTCGTTGTTAACTTACCTTTAGTCATAAAATTGTATATTTCGCGTTGTGTTAGGCTTACCTAGTCGCGAAGACTAGGTACCGTCATGACATGTTCACGATTCGTGAACTAGGGTCGTGACAACTTGGTATCAGAGCTCTAGGTTCATTGGAGTCACGGGACACGGACCGGTTATTTAGAGTCTCGCTGATCTATACGGAGATGTCTGTATTTATCTACGATGGGCTATGTAACTATTTAGGAAACTCTTCATTTCTTTTGGATTCCTTGTCATGCGATATTTTTGCACCAAATCTAAACTTCAGTTTTCTATTCTCTCACAGATGGTGAGGACACGTGCTACTCATGAGGATCAGGCACATGCGCCCACTACTGCTGCCACCAGAGGCCGGGGCCGTGGTAGAGGTCGAGGACGCGCCCGAGGTGCAGCTAGAACACCCGCGCACGTTGTCGCTGAGCCACCACCGGTGGAACAGGTTGGAGCACAGGCACCTGGTACACCTACTACAACTGCTACTACTCTAGCACTCCAGGAGACCCTGGCCCAGTTTATGAGCATATATACTACTCTAGCTCAGGAGGAGTTGCTTCCTCTCGCTGCAACTATATCTCAGGCCGGGGGAGGGGCCCAGACTCCTGCAGCCGACACACATGAGCAGCGAGTGCCCGTGGGACAGGTTCCAGAGATTATTACTATGCCTCATGCCGCACCAATACAGCCCGGAGGTGGCCCAGCTGCCTCCGAGGATGAGCAGCGTAGGTTAGAGAGGTTCAAAAAATATGATCCCCGAGTGTTCAGTGGCTTGGCTTCAGATTATGCGTTGGGATTTCTAGAGAAGTGTCATCGTATCCTCCGTACTATGGGTATAGGGAGACCAGTGGGGTTTCCTTTATTTCTTTTCAGCTTTGAGGGGCCGCTTATGATTGGTGGCGCACGTATGAGTTGGATAGTTCAGATGTGTCTGCCTCATTGACCTGGACACAGTGTTCTGATATATTTTTGAGGCAGTTTGTTCCCCATAGCCTTAGGGATGCTTGGCGATCGGAGTTTGAGCGGTTGCGTTAGGGCTCTATGAAAGTATCATAATATGCTATCAGTTTCACCCGGTTAGCTAGGCATGCAGCGGCCTTGGTAGCCACGGTCTAGGAGAGAGTGCGGAGGTTTATTGAGGGCCTTATTCTGCCGATCCGGTCCAGCATGGCCAGAGAGCTGGAGACAAATGTACCGTATTAGTAGGCGGTGAGTATTGCTAGGCGGATCGAGGGTATGCTCCCTAGAGAGCGAGAAGAAGGGGAGGCCAAGATGTCTCGTGAGTCGGGTCATTTCTCTGGTGCCTGTACTTCAACAGCCGGTCGTTTTGGCAGGGGTTATTCTGGTCGTCTAGTTCATTCAGCATTGCCAGCAACTGGTAGTACTCCAGCTCTTCCAGCACCTTAGGAGCCTTATTATGCTCCCTCAGTTTCTAATGCGCCTCCTGCGCGGGGTACCTCCAGGGGTCAGTCCAGCGGAAGTGGGGCCGGTGAGTCATAGCCATCGTGTCCTCCCGGGGCATGTTTTGAGTGTGGGGATACTTGCCATCTGGTTAGGGAGTGCCCCAGACGTAGGAGAGGAGCACCTCCACATACTTCATAGCCTCAGTATGGTTCATAAGGCCAGCAGGCCATCGTTCCAGCCCCAGCTACCACCCCACCTGCCCAGTCAGCCAGGGGCGGGGATCGGGGTGCTAGAGGACGCCCTCGAGAGAGGGGTCAGGCAAGATTTTATCCTATTCCTAATCACGCTGTAGCTTTCCTCCGATTCTGTTATCGCAAGTATTATCTTGGTTAGTCACGGAGAGGCATCGGTTCTATTTGTTCCTGGTTCTACTTTTTCATATGTGTCCTCTTATTTTGCTTCACATATGGGTGTGCCTCGGGATTCTTTGAGTGCCTCCATTTATGTTTCTACTCCGGTGGGAGATTCTTTGGTTGTGGACTGTGTGTATTAGTTGTGTTTGGTCACTATTCATGGTTTTGAGACCAGAGCTGATCTTTTACTGCTTTGTATGGTTGATTTCGATATTATTCTGGGCATGGACTGGTTGTCTCCCCACTATGCTATTCTTGATTGTCACGCCGAGACCGTGACGCTGGCTATGCCAGGTATTCCATATATTGAGTGGAGTGGTACTCTAGATCACACCCCCAGCCGTGTTATTTCCTTTCTTAAACCTCAGTGTATGGTTGAGAAGGGGTGTGCAACTTATCTAGCTTATGTGAGGGATGTCAGTGTTGACACTCCTTCTATTGATTACGTCCTAGTGGTACGTGATTTCTCTGATGTATTTATAGCTAATCTCCCGGGCATGCCGCCCGATAGAGTTATCGATTTTGGTATTGACTTCTTGCCGGGAACTAAGCCCATTTCTATTCCTCCATACCGCATGGCTCCTCCTGAGTTGAAGGATCAGTTATAGGAGTTGTTGGGTAAGGGTTTCATTTGACCTAGTGTTTCACCTTGGGGTGCTCCTATGTTGTTTGTGAAGAAAAAGGACAGTTCTATGCGTATGTGTATTGACTATTGCCAGGTGAACAAAGTTACAGTGAAGAACCGGTATCCTTTGCCACGTATTGATGACTTATTTGACCAGCTACAGGGTGCACAAGTGTTCTCCAAGATTGATTTGCGCTCTAGTTATCATCAGCTGAAGATTCGGGAGCCAGATATCCCAAATACTGCCTTTAGGACCCAGTATGGTCACTACGAGTTTCTCGTTATGTCTTTCGGGCTAACTAATGCCCCAACAGCTTTTATGCATTTTATGCACAGTGTATTCAGGCTATACCTTGACTCATTCGTGATTGTTTTCATTAATGATATTTTGGTATATTCACGAAGTTGGGAAGAGCACGAGCAGCACCTGAGGATAGTGCTTTAGACTCTAAGGGAGAAGCAATTATATGCAAAGTTCTCTAAATGTGAATTTTGGTTGAGTTCGGTGGCATTTCTAGGCCACGTGGTGTCGAGCGAGGGTATTCAAGTGGATCCGAGGAAGGTGGAGGTCGTGCAGAGTTGGCCCTGGCCCTCCTCAGCTACTGAGATTCGTAGATTCCTTGGTCTGGTGGGTTATTACCATCGTTTCATAGAGGGGTTCTCCTCGATCGCAGCACCTATGACCAGATTGACCCAAAAGGGTGCCCCTTTTCAGTGGACAGAGGAGTGTGAGGCGAGCTTTCAAAAGCTCAAGACATCTTTGACTTCAGCCCCTATCTTGATGTTGCCTACCGGTTCGGGGTCCTATATGGTATATTGGATGCCTCACGGGTTGGACTCGGCGCAGTATTGATGCAGGACGGTAGGGTGATTGCCTACGCGTCCCGACAGCTGAAGGTACATGAAAAGAACTACCCTGTCCATGATCTCGAGCTAGCTGCCATTGTTCATGCCTTGAAGATTTGGTGTCATTATCTGTATGGGGTTCCTTATGAGATTTACACTGATCATCGGAGCTTGCAACACTTGCTTAAGCAAAAGGACCTGAACATGCGTTAGAGAAGATTGTTGGAGCTGTTGAAGGACTATGATATTACTATTCTCTATCATCCGAGCAAGGCCAATGTATTTGCCGATGCCTTGAGTCGTCGGGTGGAGAGTTTGGGGAGTTTGGCATATCTACCAGCTTCGGAGAGACCTGTGGCGATGAATGTTCAGGCTATGGCCAGGTAGTTTGTTAGATTGGACCTTTCAGAGCCCAGCCGGGTGCTGGCCTGTGTGGTTTCTCGGTCTTCTCTATTTGATTGCATCAGAGAGTGGCAGTTTGATGACCCTTATTTGCAGGATCTTCAGGACAAGGTTCAGCGTGGTGATGCCCGAGATTTTACCATTGGGGATGACAGAGTGATGGTGATGCAGGGGCGTAATTGTGTGCCCAATGTAGATGATCTTCGAGAGCGTATTCTAGCAGAGGCCCATAGCTTGCGGTATTCCATCCATCCAGGTGCCACGAAGATGTATCAAGACTTGAGGCAGTATTATTGGTGGAGGCGGATGAAGATGGATATAGTTGACTATGTTTCTAGGTGCCTCAACTGCCAGCAGGTGAAGTATGGGCATCAGAGTCCGGGTGGGTTAATGCAGCAACTTGAGATCCCGGAGTGGAAATGGGAGCGCATCACCATGGACTTCGTATCTAGACTTCCACGGACTGTGAGGAAGTTTGATTCCATTTAGGTCATTGTGGATCGGTTGACCAAGTCCGCCCATTTCATACCTGTGTGCACCACTTACTCATCGGAGCGGCTGGCGGAGATCTACATCAGGAAGATAGTGCGGTTGTATGGTATTCCAATTTCCATCATTTCAGACAGAGGCACTCAGTTCACTTCACGGTTCTGGAGAGCCGTGCAGCAGGAGTTAGGCACTCGGGTGGAGTTGAGCACATCGTTTCACCCCCAGACTGATGGCCAGTCCGAGCGCACTATTAAGATTTTAGAGGATATGCTCTGTGTGTGCGTGATTGAGTTTGGAGGTTCATGGGATCATTTCTTGCCACTGGCAGAGTTTGCATATAACAATAGCTATCAGTCGAGCATTCAGATAGCACCGTATGAGGCCCTATATAGTAGGAGGTGCAGGTCCCCCGTGGGTTTGTTCGAGTCGGGAGAGGCCAGGCTGCTAGGTACTGAGATGGTCCAGGATGCAATGGACAAGGTCAAGGTGATTCAGGACAGAATCCGTGCAACCCAGTCCACACAAAAGAGTTATGCAGACAAGAAAGTACGCGATGTGGCTTTTATGGTTGGCAAGCGGGTTCCACTTCGGGTCTCGCCCATGAAGGGTGTCATGAGGTTTGGGAAGAAGGAGTAGTTGAGTCTGAGATTCATTGGCTCTTTTGAGATTCTGAGGCATGTTGGGGAGGTTGCTTATGAGCCGGCCTTACCTCCCAACCTAGCCGGAGTCCACCCCGTATTTCATGTGTCCATGCTCCGGAGCATGGTGACCCGTCGCACGTGTTGGATTTCACTTCTGTTCAGCTAGACGAGTATCTGTGTTATGTTTAGGAGCCAGTGGCCATTTTGGACAGGCAAATCAAGAAGCTAAGATCAAAGAACATCGCTTCAGTGAAGGTCCAGTGGTGGGGACAGCCGGCCGAGGAGGCGACTTGGGAGACCGAACAGGATATGTGCAGCCAGTACCCTCATCTCTTCACCACTTCAGGTATATTTTCTATGCTCGTTCGAGGACGAACGAATCTTTAAGTGTGGGAAGATGTAACGACCCGGTCGGTCGTTTTTGAAATTTATGCCCCGATCCCCCATTACATGTTTCCCCTAAGTTCATTTCTTCTATTGTGGTTTGCCGGGATCTTCGGTTCTAGAATTTGGAATTTGGGACACTTAGTCCCTAAATGAGAGCTTTATAGTTGAAAAATGGCCCGTATTCGGAACAATGCTAAGACGACCTCAGAATGGAAAGTCGATGGTTCCATTAGCTCTGTTAGGTGATTTCGGGGTTGGGAGCGTGTTCATAATATATTTTGCAGGTATGTAGTTCAATTAGGCTGGAAATGCCAAAGTTTGGAATTATTGGAAATACGATCGATAGGTGAGATTTTGATCCGAGAGTCGGAATGGAATTCCGACAGTTGCAGTAGCTTCGTTAGGAGATTTTGGATATGTCTGCAAAATTTCAGGTCATAATTTGAACGTTGTTTGGTCGGGTTTTTTTATAGCATGTAGGTTTCAGAAGTTTTGGTTGAAACTTAGGCTTGAATCCGCTATAATTGGATGATTTTTGTGTTTAATGATATGTTTTTATGATTGGAACAAGTTTGTATCGTGATTTTGAGTAGGTTGGTGGTTTTTGTTGTGGTCCCGAGGGCCTTGGGGGTGTTTCCGGGGGTCAAACGGACCATTTTAGGTTGATGAAACAGGTCAGTTTTCAGTTGTTGGTGTTGCAGACTTTTGTTCTCTGCGATCGCATCCTCACTCATGCGATCGCGTAGTGTAATTCTGGAGGTGGCCTAATTCCTTCAATGCGATCGTGAAGCACCCTCCTGTGATTGCATAATTGATAGCTTTCCTTCTCCGCGATTGCAGGGCCCTTGATGCGATCGCATAGCAATATTATCTTACCTTACGCAATCGCAGGCCTGCCATTGCGATCGCATAGAGTATGTCCCAGGCCTTCAAAACTTCTTCTACGCGATCGCATCTCTATTCCTGCGATCACATAGACTAATTTTAGGCCCAAAAATATTTCTTCTTCGCGATCGCATCTCCTTTCATGCGATCGCAGTGAACAAAGACCTGGGCAGACAGAATCAGAATATAACATTTCATCCGCGAGGGTTTCACCATTTTTGCAAAAACTCAAGCTAGGGAGCTCGGTTTTGAGTGATTTCTCGCGTGCTTTTCAGAGACAATTGCTGGGTAACGATTTCTTACTCCCTTGTGATCATTATTCACTAATCTAAACTCAATTTCTTCCTTTAATTTTGGATTTGGGGTGTAAAATTGGGGTAGTTTCATAGAAGAAACTTTGATTATTTGGAGGGGCAAACGAACTTTGATTTCGATAAATGTTATAGGGTTAGACTCGTGAGAGTACGAGGGTTCTGAAAATGTAAAAATATTTTGATTCCGAGCCGAATGGCTGTAGGGGTATTTTTGTCATTTCATCCACTTTCGCGTCATAGCTTTAATTTTATCATTGTAGTTAGTTACTTGCGAGGATAATTACACTGTGAAATTGGTTTGACTAGATTCGGGGCACTCGGAGTCGGATACTCGTGGCAAGGGAGTCATTTCTTAGCGGTTTGTACCAGAATTGAGGTAAGTGACTTGTCTAACCTTGCGTGGGGGAACCCTCTCCCCTAGGATATATATGTGTTGATTTAAATGCCTTGTATGTGAGGTGATGGGCGTGTACTTGCGTAGATTGTTGTAAAACTTCCTTACTTGAACTGTTCAAATCGTGATATCCTTGTTATTAATTGATTCAATTGTAAGATTTATCTGGTGTTAGTTAGAGAAGCATGATTAGATAGGATTATCTGTCTAAGTGCCTACTTGTCTTAATTGAACTTCCTGGAACTTGTTGAGACTGGATTTGGTGTAATTTGTAGCTATGTACTTCATATTTCTCTGTGTTTTCCTCTTATTAATTGTGTTTGTGTTTGTGGACTGCGGGTTCAATTCCCGGAGATCCGATGCTACTGAGGTAAAAGGATTGCGAGTTCAATTCTCGGAGATCCTGAGATATAGAGATACAGATTGCGGGTTCGATTCCCGAAGATCCTGAGATATTGAAACAAGGACTACCGGTTCAATTTTCGGAGATCATGAGATATTGAGATACGAACTGCAGGTTCAATTCCCGAAAATCCAAAGATACTTATATACAGACTGCGGGTTCAATTCTTGGAGATCTTGAGATACTGAGATAAAGGACTGCGAGTTCAATTCCCGAAGATCCTGTGATACTGAGATAAAGGACTGCAGGTTCAATTCCCGAAGATTCTGTGTGACTGATTTATCGACTGCGGGTTCGATTCTCAGAGATCCAGAGTTGCTGAGTATAGAGGGGGACTGCGGGTTCAATTCCCGAAGATCCTGGACTTGTTATTTGTACATTGTTCTGTTGATTTCTCCTTGTTATCTTAATTGTAGACGGTTGTTGTATTTACCTCATTGCTGTTATTTCAGTCGTATTCTTATTGGAACTGCTCAAAATTATTATTATCATTATTTTTATTATTTCTCGGTAGGGCCCTGACCTTCCTCGTCACTACTCCATCGAGGTTAGGCTTGGCACTTACTGAGTACCGTCGTGGTGTACTCATGCTACTTTTATGCACACTTTTGTTGTGCATATCCATGTACATCTGATCAGGCGCATTACAGGTGATTTAGGAGCACTTTCAGGAGACTCGGGGTATGATCTGCTACGTCCGCAGATTCGGAGGGTCTTCTTCTATTCCTCTTAGTGATATCAGTTATATTCCTTATTTTCGTTGTGTAGACACTCTTGACGTATAGAGACACAGTTGTACTCTTTCTTAGTCTCTGTTGCCCGTGATTTTTCGGGTCTTGGTGGTTGTATTTCTTCTAGTATTTTGGCGAAGTGTATGTGCCGAGCGGCACTTATTATATTTCTTTTGTATTATTCCGCTGTTAACTTACCTTTGCTCATAAAAGTGTATATTCTGCGTTGTGTTAGGCTTACGTAGTCACGAAGACTGGGTGCCGTCATGACATGTTCACGATACATGAAATAGGGTCGTGACAACCGTCAATCATCCGACATCACCCCGATGCCCCCGAGACCTCAACCAAAAGCACAGACACATCCTACAACCTTATTCAAATCACCCAAAACACATCGGATTCAAGCCTATGTTTCTAAAATCTTCCAAATTCTGCTTTTGATAAAAAACACAACCAAACAATATCTGAATAACCTAAAATATTTCACACATATCCCAAATGACATAACAAAGCTATTACAACTCTCGGAATTCCATCCTGACCCCTATATCAAAGTCTCGCCAACCAACCAGAAATTACCAAAATATCAACTTTGCCAATTCAAGCCTAAATCGACTCTGAGCCTATAAAACCTATTCGGATCATACTCATATGTCAAAAATACCTCTTGAAGCTAACCGAACCACCGAAACTCATATCCGAGCCCTCTAAAACATAAGTCAACATCTGGTTGACTTCTCTAACTTTAACTTCCTCAAAGAGACTAAGTGTCTCAAACTGCACCCAAAATCATTCCGGATAAGATCCGACCAGGCCGATACCACAAAATACGGATAAACAAAGCATAAAGATGAAGAAATGGAGGAAACAGAGCGGTAACTCATGAGACGACTAGCCGGGTCGTCGCAACTTGACACCTAGGGTTAAATAATATGATAAAGTGTTCTGCTAGGCATAATAGTTACAAATAATCAACAGTGTGTAGAAGGAGGTGATAAGTCATGTCCTTAACAATTTTACTGTTAATCGTACAAATTTCAAGTATTTAGTAGAACAAGTCATGGATAAGATTTCACATCTCTCTCTCTCTCTCTCTCTCTCTCTTTATATATATATATATATATATATATATATATATATATATATATATATATATATATATATATGCGCATATTATGCCAAGGCCAACAACTCGATCCAACAAATAATTTGTGCACTGCCAATGGTTGAATGGCGCGAACCATAGATGCATCTATTTCCACCAAGGCGATCGGCCCGATCCACAAATGTCAATTAATATCAAGAAACACATGAATGCGAATTTATTTCCAAATAAATTCTCATCAAGTGTCCAAAAAGTGTATACATTCTCTTATATTCCGTTCCAAATCTGTAGCATATCCTAAGTAATCACATTAGCAAGTAAAATATAGGGACATTTACAAATATAGCATGATATGGGTCTTAAACTACCCAGACAATTAACATAATAGTAGCTACGCATGGACTCTCATCACCTAGTGTGTATGTAGCCCCCGCATTTAGTAACCAATTACTCAATTATAATAATTATGGGAACAATTCCCTCTTACAATGTTAAAAAGGAGACTCACCTCGCTCCAAAGTGCATTTCCAATACCAAGAATGAGCCCAAAACTCTCAATTTGGAGCCAAACGATCCAAAACTAGCTAAGAAATAATCAGTATAAGTTCACAAGATTGTATTCTAGCTATTTAAGAAAATTTCCAACCCTTACTGCAAGTTTTCTAAAATTCGACCCCGAGCCCACGTGCCCAGATTTTGAAATTTTTTGAAGGATGTTGTTCTCTATAGCCTAAGGATCAATAATATAGAGAGTTCTTTGACTCTGGAACCATGTTTAAAGCTATTAATTGCACCACTCCAACCCGTATTCCAGAAATTGCAAATCCTAACACTGTGAAGGATATCGACCTATTGCTTGTTGCACAATAATGTACAAGTTGATTGCAAAAATCCTTGCTGGGAGAATGCAAAAAGTCATGAGTTGTACCATCTGAGAAGCCTAGTCAAGTTTATTCTAGGTAGAAGGATTGTGAACAATATTATACTTGCACATGAGTTGGCCAAATCATATGGCAGAAAGCACATCTCTCCTAGTTTTATGATGAAAGTTGATTTGCAAAAGGCCTACGACTCTGTTGAATGGGTGTACCTAAAAAAAGTGCTTGAAGGTTTGAATTTCCCAGGAAAGTTTATCAAGTGGCTAATGGCTTGTGTGAAAACAGTCAACTACACCATCCTCTTGAATGGAGAATCCCTAGAACCATTTAATGATGCGAAAGGACTTAGACAAGGAGACCCAATATCCCGTTTCATATTTTCCATAGCTATGGAATATTTGAGCAGACTTCTTAATGAGCTACACCAAGATAAAAGTTTCAATACCATCCTAGATGTAGCAAATTAAATATCACCCACCTAAGCTACGCTAATGACTTGTTGTTGTTTGCCACAAGAGACATATCCTCAACTCAAAGATTATATGAGTATTTCACAACTTTCTCAAGAGCTTTAGGATTGCAAGCAAACCTGAATAAAAATGCTATATATTGTGGAGGTATGGAGAGAGGGACTATAGATACAATCTGCAAAAATATGGGATATACTCAAGGGCAACTACCTTTCAAATATCTAGGGGTGCCTTTGGACACAAAGAAGCTGAATATATTACAATGGCAACCACTCATTATAAAAATTGTATCCAAGATTACTTCATGGACTGCAAAAAAGTTGTCTTATGCTGGAAGGGTCCAATTAATATAAATTATGTTGTTTGGCATCCAATCATATTGGGTACAAATATTTCCATTACCAGCCAAAGTGATCAAGTTAATAGATGTTTATTGTAGAGGCTACATGTGGTCTGGGAGGAATGAGATTACAAAGAAGTCTCTCATTGCTTGGGATAAGGTGTGTCTACCTAAAGCAGTAGGTGGACTTAACCTAAGCAACCTATATACCTGGAATACCCCTGCCATTGCCAAACCTTTTTGGGACTTATCTCACAAGAAAGACAAGTTGTGGATTAAGTGGACCCGTACAATGTATATTGAGGAGCAAAACATATACTCTATGACAATCCCGATGAATGCAAGTTGGATGGTAGGAAACATTTTGGAAGAAGGAAGACTATAATGCAGCTACGAATCATTAGAGGCTAAGAAAAGCATCATTAGGCAGATATACCACCAACTGATTCTAACATTGCCCAAAAATACATGGTGATCTCTAATGTGTAACAATGCTACCAGACCTAAGGCTATAATCACTATGTGGCTCTAATGTCAAGGAACATTACTTACTGTAGACATGCTTAAGAAATGGGGCCTCAAAGTAAATAACTTATGTGTGCTATGCCATACCAAGTTGGAGACAAGGAATCACTTGTCTGCTGAAAGTGACTATGCTAAAGGTTGTCGTACAGATTGAAACAATGGGCACTGATACATAACAATGACGGTACGAATGGGAGATACAACTACAAGTCATCTGTCAGCAAACAGGAGGCAAATCAGCTGCTACAAAGCTTCTCAAGATGTTATATGCTGAATATACTCATGCACTATGGAAAACGATAGAATAGTCTTTCCCTTTGTAGTCTTCATGAGAACTTCAGCTAGCTGGGAGTAGCTAAGCTCTAGTATGTAATGCCTTCACATTTGGTGATTAATAAAAAATTTAATTATAAAAAAAAACATAAATATTTCCATGAATAAGATTCAAGTGTTGAATAAAATACTACACACTTAGATATACAATACAAAGAAAGAAAATGAAGAAATAAATATAAATGGGTAAGAAATTCTCAACCAAAAGCTTCAAATCTTCAAGACCAAAGTGTGTGTGCAAACCCTAGCTTTCAAAACTTGTTCGCTCTAGTTTTTAGAATTGAAAATATGACCAAAGATATTTACAAATGAGATGGTTTAGGTATTAAATGGTTTGGGGCCAACAAATATGAAATTCCAGAATTCCCCAGGTCTGATGCTCGATTTTCGCATTTGCGAACATAGGTTCACAACTGCGAACTATGCCTATACTGTTCAACTTCGCATTTGCGAAGGTTGACTGCTTGAGTGGAAAATCCTTGATTCCTCTTGCAAATCACTACCCAAAGCTCAAATCCTAGTAAACAATGGTGAAGAAATTATTGAAAATCGCGAATGAGCCTTTATATATAATCTGTCCCGTACTTCTGCATCTTCGGTCCCCATTAAGCATCTGCGATGGCCGCATCTCTGTAAAATCCTCCGCTTCTGCAGAATTTCACCAGAATGCAATTTCCGCTTCTGCGGTTGCCAGACCGCACATGCGGTCATCGCAAATGCGGGGACCAAACTGTACCCGCGACTCCTGATGCGCACTTTCTCTCGATAACCACTTCTATGGTCCTCGCACATATGGTCCCCAATTTGCAGGTGCGGAAATAACAGGTCTGCAGCACAACTCAATTCCAAATCTCCCGTCAAACATTCAAAATTATCTTGAGGCCCCCGGAACCTCAAACACATGCACGAACAAGTCGTATACCACTATCCAAACTTATACCAATCTTCAAAACACCTCAAACAACATCGAACCAACCAAATAGCATCAGACTCAAGCCTAAGAACTCCAAAGACTTCCGAATTCCACTTTTGATTAAAAAGTCTACCAACCTCGTCTGAATGACCTAAAAGTTTGCACACACGTCATATTCGATACAATAAACCTACTACAACTTCCGGAATTCCATTCTGACCCCTATATCAAAATCTCACCTATCAACCGAAAAATGCCAGAAATTTTAATTTCGCCAATTCAAGCTTAAATCTTCCACGTACCTCCAAATTACATTGCAATTATGCTCCTAAGTCCCAAATCACCTAACGGAGCTCGCCAAATCATAAAAACCCAAATCCGAAATCAAATTCTAAAAAGTCAAGACTAAGTCAAACCTTTCAAATTTAAAGCTTCAAGTTAAGAATCATCCTTCCATATCTATTTCGATTTACCTGGAAACCAAGACCGACGAATTACATTAACCGCAATACATAACTGGGGCTAGTCATGCTCGAGAATTGACGAGCGATATGCAAAAGCGCAGAATGACCAATCAGGTTGTTGCACATACTATTTAAAACCCCGCTCTTAATCTTTAATTATAGAATTCCAAGTAAAATGAGATTTGCGCTATGCTGCATCATTCCCATAAAGTAGGGGAGAGATAGCAGTTAATAAGTAATTAAAAGGCATTTATTTTAATATTTGTAAATTGTGACAATTGCTCAGTCTATTTGATCAAATTGGTAAATACGAAACCCTCCCCATTCTTTGGAGCTACAACAAATGCAACTATTAAAGTAACTAAAAGGATTATTTAAATCAGTTCAAATGAAAGAAAATAAATCTATTGATAAATGAATTTTAATTTATTTGACTATTACTTATAAAATCTTGCTATATAATATGGTTTGATCCTGTAGCCCGAATAATTCCTTACAATAATGTATCTGAATAGTAGTAAATAGTAAAATAAAAGACTTATACAAACTATCTAAGTAATTCCATCTCTTATGTGTAATTATTGTGATGGATAATGTACAAAAATTGTTAAGAATAAAATAAAATTAGAAAAAAAGACAAGAAGGGAGAAAAGAACGGAGAGGAACTTACACTTTTCAAGCCAAAAAAATAAAAGATAAAAATAAAAATGGGGGAACCTCTTGAAAATGTTAGTCAAAAAATCAAAAACCATTATTAATGAGTGTGGTAAGTTGGGATTCCATCTTAATTAGAAATCTCGATTTGAGTTATAAGAATAAGTTTTTGAATAATAGAATATTTTTTCTCTTATGAAACAAGTTTACAGTAGTCAGCGTCACAAAGGTAGTCTAACGTTATCACCTAACGTTACCTCTACTTTGATTATCTTATTATCTTACTGTTATTATTGCTTATTTTTCCTATTTTAAACTAATTTGTTTATGTCTTCCTTGAGATGAGCGTCCACTAGAAATAATTTTTTTATTTGTATAACGTAGGATAAAGTTTATGTTTAAAATTTAAACTATTTTTTCCGACTTTACTTAAAATATTATATTAAACTTATTATTGTTGTAGCAGCGTCACAAAGTGAATATGAACACGAACACAAAAAAAAAAACATAAAATGAAAAAAGTTAAAATAAAAGGTTCTGTAGAACTTTTTTTAGCAAGTTGATTTCATGAACATGAGGCAGTCGACCTCGCCTCTATTTTTATTCACGAGAAAATGGCCAAATATAGTCTCAGTACTTTCTTTGCCCTTGTGGCCTTGTGTGAGGAAAATGACTTGCATTGCATCTATCAAACCGGACTTTCAGATGTAAACATCACACGCGCCACTTCCAGCCGCAAATTAACAAAATCATAATTACGAAAAAGGTTAAAAATGCCCTTATCGTTTGGTAGATGATTTATTTTTACGGAAACGTTCCGTTCAGCTTTTGGTCCAAATATATACACCACTTCAGTTTATAAATGCCCCTTTTTTTTTTGTTGTAAACAAGTCTTTTATTTATTTAAAAAATGCACATGAGCATCGGGCAACAATATTACCCTCCCTGTAGATATGGTTGATCTGGAGCATAAATAAATCATGCATCATCAACCTGCAATCAGAAAAGAGATGTGAGTACTTCGGGGTATCAAGTGGGAGTAGGGTGATAAGAACCTGGGCGTCGGATTCCACTGTGAGTGGAAGAATCGATGAGCAATAGCAAGTTGATGGCCTTGAAGGAGAGCGAGAAGTTCTGCTTGAATTACTACGGTGTGGTACGGTGGTTTAGAGTAGCCAACATCCATTGACCTTCATGGTTGCGAATAACCCCTCCAGTCCCTCCATGGTATGTGTGTGGATCATAGGATCCATCTCTGTTGAGTTTGTAATTTGGTGAGGGAGGCAACATCCATTTTACCTGGGTGGTGAGGTGAGGTGATGGATGGCTAATATGTGGTGAGAGGTAGGTATATTCAGCAGTTAAGATGGTGATAAGTGTAGGATTTAAGATACGTGTGTCATGTTGGAATAGGTTATGATTACGGTTGAGCCAAAGGTTCCATAATATGAATGGGGCAAGTGTTCGTAGAGGTAAAGGAGGTAGATGGTGGTGCGATGTGATCTTAATAGAAGAGTTGGAAGTGCACAAATTTTTTAGCCATCGGATATGGTTATGCGTTGGGATGGTTATTCTGTAATGTTGCCAAATATGTAGGGCATGGGGGCATGCCGTAAAGATGTGTAGTAGGTCTTCGGTGAAATGGAAATAAAAGGAACAGTGAGTGTGTGGTGTAATGTTGTGATAGGCTAGAAAAGTTTTTGTGGGTAATGCTTGATGGAGTAGCAGCCAAAGAAAATGTTTGATTTTATTTAGTGTAGGGACGTTCCAAATCCAAGAGTGGGCAAAAAGTTTTGGAAAGTGAGGCTGGTTGTAGGTGAGGAGTTTGTACACTGAGGAGGTGTTGAAATGTCCATGGGAGGTAGGGTGCCAGTATAGTGTTGTCACACCTCCTTTCGGCGCTACCCGCGAGGGCACAGGTAGAGTTTTTTCAATTAAAGGACAATCGAAATGAGATTAATTTAGTTAATTAAGAGTCGCCACTTGGGAGATTTATGGTGTCCCAAATCACCGATTGAATCCCGAATCGAGGAAAAGAATGACTTTGTTTAATAGTCCGCGAACCAGAAATCCGGATAAGGAATTCTGTTAACCCGGGAGAAGGTGTTAGGCATTCCCGAGTTTCGTGGTTCAAGCACGGTCGATCAACTGTCATATTTGGCTTAATTATCTAATTTTAATAACATGCTGTAACATATGTGCAAATTATAACTTTCAACCATTTTTTATTACTATTGTAACAAAGAATTGCAACATTGTGAAAACATATCTCGAACCACGTCGCACCAGTGCACCCGTGGTTGTTGACACATTTCGACTTCGTTGAGATTTGGATTTGGGTCACATAAATGTGCACCCGAATTTAAGAAGGTAAAATTATTAAACATGTGCCTAAAGAGTCTAACGTGTTATTATTTGGAGAAGGCCGCGAAATTCGTTAAATGGTACATCCCGAGGTCTAATTATTATAACCAATTGTTGAGGGCCCCGCAATTTATGCATTTTTAATTTTTGGCGGGGCTCGCCTCATTTATTACTTAAAGGCTAATCCTAAAGGAACTCTGATTTTCTGTTTTTATTTATCTCAAATAATAAAAAAAAAAGTCCTAATTAATTTGTTACTGGATTAAAGCAAACCAGAAGGAAAATTGTACTTGGGCTTACATCAACAGAATGGCCAATCATAGACCTTGGCCCAATCCCGAACGTACACAGCATCAGAAATGGACCCGGGTCGCTCATTATGGCACTGAAGCTTACATTTCTCAAAAATGGGCTATTGAGCCCAAACCTTTAAACCAAACCAAGCTTTAATTCAATGTGAACAAGTGTTCACTTAATTTGCTTCGAGTTATTCAAAGGCTGTTCAACAATTTATAACAAAGAAAAATGGTATTCACCTATTTAAATTGAAATATTGACTATTCACATTTACGCTTAAGGCTCAGTTGATCTTACCTATTTAATTACTAGTGAATTTGTGGATATTACTAAAAGCAAACAGTAACTGGAAGCATGATTATATAACACAGAGTAGGCATTACTTTTAGATTGAACTAAACTACTGGAATTGTAGCTGTCAATACGCATGAAAATCATAAGGCTCGAAATCATTTTTCTACCTTACCCATTCTAATCTCAGAAATTACATTTACACGAGCAAAACTGAATTACATTATGGCTAATGAGCACTTATTATTTTAATAGTCTGAAGGGTCTAAGTACAATCCAGGCTATACAGCTCAGTTTTCAGTCTAATTATGCAATGTAAATGCAAACTAAAATGAACCTAAACAAGGACAAATTGTTTATTAATTATTCTACTATGATAGCTTGAATACACAGATTCCAGGCAGTAAATAGATGAGCACTTCATTTCAACATTTTCAACCTCAAAACTACATCAATACATGATTCGAATGTGTACCTGGAAGTGGAAATACAATGAAGAAGAAGAGGTCAACAACAATAGTATTACCACCAGCAACGCAGCAAAAATAACAGCTTGGAATTCAGAACAACCAAATCCCAGTTTCAAACCAAAACTTGACTATAGCCCAAAAACTAGCCTCAGACCAATGGAACAATAACTTTTCAGTATTTCTCTTTGTGTGAGTGTATTAGAAGGTGTCTTCTCTCTCAAACTCTCAGCTTTACAGAATGTTTTTTTTTAGATTTTCAGACTCTCTTTCTCAATTTTCTGTTTGTTTTTTTTAGCTTCTTTTTCCTCACCAAAGAAAAATCCCTCCTTCTGCTATCTATGCCTCTATTTAAACCACAAACCCAGCCCCTTTCCAGCTTTCATAAGCACTCCTATTAATATTAAAACCAATCTTCTATGTTATTCCCTGAAGTTCCACTATTATGTGTCTATTTTTCTTATTTAATTCAAAGTGTGTGGGGGAAATTATACATTTAATCTACTACCCTCAAACCATGTTACCTCTGCCCTATTTCCCTAAGCCTTTACCTTTTCCAACCCAGGATAACACTCAAATCATTAATAAATGTTTTCCCCCATGTTATACCCTGATTATTTCCAATACTTGTCTAAGTATGGGTTTTAACTATTAAAATTCCTGGAGTCAGAATGTAGTGAGTGACCTGCTGTAACAGCAGGACTCACTATCTCTAAGGATGCCTGCTAGGGTGTATTTGCACTATGGTCTTAAGGGTTCAACATATGCTCAAGGGTGGCAGTCCACTAAGCTTTGATATCTCCATTTGAATTGCAACTACGTCTAATTCAACTATAACCAATTTAGATTCCTAATTAAACTTAATCAGCTACTTAGGCACATAAACGGAAGCCAATGAGACAACAATGTCTTTGAACTTAGAATGACAACCACATGATCAAATTAAGTCATTAGTATTCATTGCCTAAGTAATGAAACTAATGTCTAAACCTAAGCATACCAAACTAACAGACTTAGTTTGATCACAAAATCAAAACAGAGAAGGGGTAGGAGGAGAAGAAATATAAAAGGTAAAAACAAAAACTAAGAATAGCAAGGAGAAAGGATGATTGAGAGATACCCGAAAATACGACGAACCAAAGATTGAACAGTCCTCTTCTCTTCGCTTTGGACTGAAATGGACCTTAATCGCGTGTTTCCAATAACGGAAACATACGACTAAAGTCAATTTTAGTCTAAAGATCCTTGCAGCTTGTTAAAGTTTAAGCCTAGGGTTCTTGACAAAAAATTAAGATTCTAGGAGAGGGGCTAACATTAGACGGAGGGTAGTTGAGGATCTAAGACAGGGAGGTTGAGAGGGAGTTGAGGTGTTAAGTTGGAGTTGTTTGGGCGAGTTAGGGTTTCGGTGAATTTTTGATTTGAAATTCGAAATAACCGGCGGGGATTCGAGATTAACTGATAAGAGGACTAGGACAGGGGAGTAAAGGGGGTTCTAGGGTGTAAAATCGGGGGTCATTGGCCTACTAGAACTGCCGCGAGGTGATTTTTCGGTAGTAGGGCGGGGGTAGACGGCAGGGTCTGTTCGTCTCCGAGAGAGACGATGAAGACGGGGTCTGGCTTGGGGGGGTTGGGTAGGCTTTAGGAATATATACTAAAGGGGAAATGAATCTTGGCCGTTTGATCTGATGAGATCAACGGCTTGGATCGATCACTAACATGGGAACGACGTCGTTTAGAGGTGGATGGAGCAGACCGGGCATGGGAACAGATCGGGTTGTTCAAAATAGGTAAGGGTGATATGATCTCAACCGTTAGATCGGGGACGGATTTACGGTTGAGATCCATTGGCGTTGAAACGATGTTGATTCATTGCCATACTACGTCGTTTCAGTGGTCTCAGAGACACAATGATTTGGACTTGGTTAAGAAATGTTTAGGGCCTGTCCTTTGGCCAAAATGAGGGAAGCCCAGTCCGATTTTTGTTCTTTTATTTCATTTTTTTTCTTTTCTCTTCTTTTTATTTTCAAATTTAAAACTAAATTTCTAAATAATATTTAAAACCAAATCCACTAAACAAGAATACTGTATAACTCCAAATGATAATTATCACAAATAACTAAATACCAAATTATAAGAAAATTACACAATTAAATACTAAAAATGTAAGATACCTTATTAATTTTTTTTACTTTATAAAACACTTAGTTTACCGATTAATTCCAAATTGTCTAATTAAACTGTAAATACAATTGCACCATATTTTTTTATATTTTTATTTATTTAAACAAATAGACATGGACATACAAACGCAAACAATAAGAGAAAAATAACATAAAATCCACAAATATTGCAAACAACACAAAACTCTTTTATTTTGAATCTTTTGGGAGTAATTCATATGAAGTAAAAATCACGTGCTCACAGCTGCCCCTCTTTGCCCGGAAACACGAAGAGTTTTCGTGCAAAGATAAGTGAGCGGATACGAGCGATTTTTGACTATTTGAATACTCCATGTGAAGCATTTTTTGAAAGATTTGACTGAACCTTTGCTTTAATAGGTCTCCTACATATCCCTGGCTAAAAGGGAATCAGGTCAATGTAGTTCGGGAAGTTTTGGTAGCTGAAACTACCATTAAGCTGTGATCTTGCTGTTACTGCTTTTGTTGCTGTTGCTTACTAACATCCTTATTACACCGTGTAAAAAATAAGAAGCTAGACTAAATTAAATTTTATGAATTGCAAAATCTTATCTATGTCTTCAACTTGTGCTTCATGTGTTTCTTGTTGTCTTGCTTGCTCTTGTTTTTCCTCTGATGTTTCTTCTTAAGCTCTCGGCTTCTCTTAATTGCCTAACCTTAATTGCTTACTCCTTTCTTGTAAACTTCGAATTATTTTACTTCGAAGCCTGAACTGCCTTCTTCTGACCCTTGTTGCCTTCCTACCGATTCTTGACCTTGGGTTAATGTTGGGGATTTATGTTACACTTTGCCACTTTCCAATGGGTCACTATCCTTATCGAATCTTAGAAACTGAGATGCCGTTCTGTTCTTCCGGTGGGCAGCTGACTTCATTGACAAACTCTAATCATAATTCGCCACTCCATTCTTCAGGCGGGCACCTGACTTCAATAATGATTCAGTAACTTCTACTTCAAAGATAACGCCTCTCCATTCTTCAGGCGGGCACCTGACTTCAACATCAAACCTTGCAAATAAATCGCCCTTCCACTCTTCAGCGAGCACCTGACTTCAACAATTATTTGAAAACTTCCACTTGAAAACAATGCCTTTCCGTTCTTCAGGCGGGCCCCTGACTCCAACAATGAAAAAAAACTTCTACTTAAAATATAACGCCTCTCTATTCTTCAGGCGGGCACCTGACTTCATCGACAAACTTCGAAAATAAATCGCCACTCCATTCTTCAGGCGGGCATCTGACTTCATCAACAAGCTCTAAAAATAATTTTCATTCCATTCTTCAGGCGGGCACCTGACTTCAACCGCAAGCTTCGAAAATAAATCGCCACTCCATTCTTCAGGCGGGCACCTGACTTCAACCACCAACTTCGAAAATAAATCGCCACTCCATTCTTCAGGCGGGCACCTGACTTCAATAACAAACTTTGAAAATAAATCGCCACTCCATTCTTCAGGCGGGCACCTGACTTCAACAACAAACTCTGAAAATAAATTGCCATTCCATTCTTCAGGCGGGCACCTGACTTCAACAATGATTCGATAACTTCATCCCATCCCTGTCGCCTTCCTTCG
Source organism: Nicotiana noctiflora (assembly GCA_032618575.1). Lineage (NCBI taxonomy): Eukaryota > Viridiplantae > Streptophyta > Magnoliopsida > Solanales > Solanaceae > Nicotiana > Nicotiana noctiflora. The sequence goes on from JASVEL010001642.1 coordinate 180,504, forward strand.
CTTCTTGCACCACTTTCTTTCTTCCTGCATCGCCTCTTAAACCATCCTTTCTTCTGAATTACCTTGTTCCGGAATAGCTTTCCTCCTGGGTCGTGTTGTTTTCCCTCCTGACTGTTGGGGACATCTTTAGAATTGTTCACTTAACTGCTGGGGATAATGCTGCTGGGAAGATTTTCTTTATTCCCTCCCTTTCTATTTTCTTCAAAACTTTTGTTTTCTTTTGAGATCGCTAGGGATCTGAAATGTTGTCCGCTGGTAACTATACTGTCGGGGAATCCCCTTCCCTCTTTCCCAACTTCCTTCAAGACTCGCACTTTGCTCTCTTGAAAACTGTAGGATATAATGTCGCCGGGGGAACTCTTCAACGTTTCATTCTTCCGAAATGCTGGGGATGATACCTGGCTCTTGCTTTTCTGAATACAAGTTCCCTCACTCTGTTCTGTCTGCTGGGGGTATAACTTCCTTTGTCGCAGCTTGTTGTTTTCTTTCTCTCAAAGATGCTGAGGATAAATCTATTTCCAGGATCATTCTCTCGTGTTAACTGGCTTCTTTCGAAGCTGCTAGGGATAACTCGGGTTCAAAGATCACTTCCTCGTGTTGTCTGGCCTCTTTCAAGACTATTCCACTCGAAGTTGGTATTTTCCTTCCTCCCAAAATCTTGTGTTACCTTCTATCTTTACCAATTAGGTATTTAATTTCAAGAAAAATTTCGGAACGGGAAAAAAATTTCTGCCCCAGTTTGATAACCTACTTTGTGGCATGCTTTTCCGCCGACGAATCCTCTTTTTCCTGCTTCAAATCAAAGAAAAATTATTAGTTTCAAAAACGCGGCGAGTGGTTGTGCCGCTCTCGCTGGGGTGGTTTTCCTTTTCTCCTTTAGTTGCTTTTCCTTCCTCGAACTTTGGGGGTGACGTTGTTACTTGCTGGGGATGGTGTTCTTGCCGCGGATGATCTCTCGTCTCTCCTTTTTCTTCCAGCTTTAGTGTGGTCCAACCCTCTCGGTCGACAACCAGTTTGGAGAAACTATTTTCCGGATGTGTGATTTGTGTTCCTATTGTTCTCCGCCCTACTCCGGAATTCCTTTGAACCTTCAAACCAACCTATCGTTCCAGTCCTAACATCAGAACGTCCTTTTGACTTATTGCCTTGTTCCGCGTCTACTCATATTCCTTTGCACCGCTTTGGGCGACTTGGTAGTTAGCTTTGAAAAAATCAATTCTCAACATAAACAGAAAAAGTCTTTAAAGAGAGAGATAAATGATAGATAAAATAAAATAAACAAAAAGAATGCTTACCGCGAAAGATAAAAGGAAAACATTTCTGAGCCCAAGAATAGGAAAAACTTATCTGAATGTATAACCAATCCAATGGTTATATCGTGCCTTTGATATTAATCTACCCAGTCTATTTATGTCAATCGCTTTTCTGACCGCTTCGTTTTGCTAGAAGTAAACGAATGTCCCAACCTCGTCCTATGCGGACACCTTACAACCATCTCACCTTGTCACCTCATAGTGCCCTTCGAGGGGTTTTCACTAATGGGATTCTCTCATTTCTCTCGACCTCTCATCGCCTTAGGGTGACTGTAAAGGTTTTCACTGTAAGACTCTCTTGTTTTATTTCTCTCAGCTTTCTTCACCTTAAGGTGCCCGCGAGGGTTTTTCACCGTTAAGACTTTCTCATTTTGCTTTCTTTCTCTGCCGGGGGCTGGGGTATTATCAACGAGATTCCCTCTAATGGGGTTTCCTTGGATATCCATTCTTTCAGCTTGTGATCCTTACTTAGTCGAGGATCGGGGTGTTATTCTCGGCTTTCTTTTGCATGACTTGGCATTTCTCAAATACTGATCGAAAGGTATTTTTGGTCATTAATATGGTTTTTGTGTACGAGGCTAGAGAAAAGGGATGCAACCTCAACGGGTAGCTCATTACAACTTTTAGAATCAATGCTTTCTTTTCAAACGAAACATGACTTCTACCCTATTTTTGTTGTTTGGGGAAACATTGATTTTTGTTACACTATGACCGAGCCGTGCGACGCCTACGTATCCTCTTTGAGGAACCAGGTCGAACATAGTTCACTTTTTATTGTGACTTTTCTTTGTTTCTTTTTCTATTTTGTTATACATCTTCATTAAGGATTCCAAAAGAGGGTATACGAAAGAATAATTAAGGCTAAAAGGGGAAAACAAGGGTTAAAGTGTTTGGGTAGTAGAAAAATTGCCTCTGTCATTTCATTCTCCGACAAATGCCAAATACAAACAAACTAAACCAAATGTCGACAACTACATCAAAGAATTACACATAATATCTCTTGACTGCGTCTGAATTGATAGCCATATCGGTGCATCTTCCCTCGATATCGGTTAGACATAGAGCGTTGTTGGATAATACTCTAGTCACAACAAATGGTCCTTGCCAATTTGGAGCGAACTTGCCTTTTGCTTCGGCCTGATGTGGTAGAATTCTCTTCAGCACTTGATGTCCCACTTCAATTTTCCTGGGACGTACCATTTTATATATGCTCTCGCCATTCTCTTTTGATACAATTGGCCATGACATACTGCTGTCAATCTCTTTTTATCAATTAAGCTCAACTGCTCCAATCGGGATTTGACCCACTCATTCGTCAATTTCAGCTTCAGCGACAATTCAGAGGGATAGAATCTCAACTTCTGTCGGTATTACTGCCTCAGTTCCGTATACCAACAGGTAAGGAGTTACACCTATTTAAGTTCAGACAGTAGTGCGATAACCCAACAATGCAAATGGTAACTTTTCATGCCATTGCCTAGACCCTTCTACCATCTTTCTCAATATTTTCTTTATATTCAATTTTGCTGCCTCAACCGCGCCATTTTCTTTGGGATGATACGGTGTGGAGTTTCAGCGTGTAATCTTGAACTGTTGACATACCTTCTTCATCAAACCGCTGTTAGGATTGGAACCGTTATCTGTGATGATTAACTTTGGGATACCAAACCTACAGATGATGTAGGAATGTACGAAGTCCACCACCGCCTTCTTGGTCACTGATTTGAATGTTTTAGCCTCCACCCACTTGGTAAAATAATCGATGGTTACCAGAATGAACCTATGACCATTGGAAGCTGCAGGTTCTATATGTCCAATAACATCCATACCCCAAGCAACAAATGGCCATGGCGCTGACATTGTATGCAATTATGTTGGCGGAGAATGAATCACATCTCCGTGTATTTGACATTGATGGCATTTTTGAACGAAACTTATACAATCACGCTCCATAGTGAGCCAATAATATCGTGCTTGAAGAATCTTCTTTGCCAATACATATCCGCTCATATGTGGCCCACAAACTCCGGCATGTACCTCTGTCATCAATGTTGTGGCTTGACCTGCATCTATACATCTCAGCAATCCCAAATCCGGGGTTCTTTTGTACAGTACTCCTCCACTAAGGAAAAATCCATTTGCCAATCGCCGAATAGCTCTATTTTGATCTCCAGTTGCCTGCTCTGGGTATATCCCCATCCCGAGGTATTCTTTGACATCATGAAACCATGGCTCGCCATCCATTTCTTCCACTACAATATTGCAATAAGCATGTTGATTCCGAACCTGAATATGTAACGGATCAACATGAATCTTGTCCGGGTGATGCAACATCGATGCCAGAGTAGCCAAAGCATCGGCAACCTCATTATGCATTCTTGGGATATGTCCGAATTCTACTGACCGGAAACGCTTGGTCAGGTCATGCAAATATTGACGATATGGGATAAGCTTCAAATCTCTTATTTCCCATTCGCCTTGAA
>JASVEL010001643.1:0-43285 GCA_032618575.1 Nicotiana noctiflora
AATCAGACCGAGCGTAGTTCTTGCAAATTAATGCAAGAAATAAAGAGATGTTTATTTGATTATTTTTTTTTGAATAAAAATTGTACAAGCCGACTCCAACTACAAACTTGTGTAGGAGATTTCTACAAGAATAAGAATATTTTTGGTGTCACTTATGCCTATTTCTACAAAATTGGCCACATAATGGCTTATTTGACAAAATGGCTATTTTTGCAAAATTTATTTAAGAAAGATAAATTTTTTTTTTATCCTGAGGCTCATGGGGCATCGTTCGGCATCACCATAAACCAACACAAAACTATTTTTTCATAAATTGGCCATGTAATGGCTTATTTAGACAAAATGGCTCTTTTTGCAAAATTTTATGTAAGAAGATGCAAATTCAAAATTTTATCCTGGGGCCTATGGGGCATCGTTCAGCACCGACACAGGCCAACACAAGACTGAGAAAGTTCAAATGCAAAAATGTAGCTATTTCAGTAAAATTTCGGCCATGTAATGGCTTGTTTGATAAAATGGTTATTTTTGTAAAGTTGAGTGATGACTCAAAACTTGATTTTTGCGGATACAGCCTTTCGACATTTCCGTGAGGGAATATTTCAAGGCTGTGTCCAAAATTATTTAAAAAATTCAAAGTGGCTATTCTTGCAAAAACAGCCTTCCGGCGTCTTTTTGAGGGACGTTCGGCTTATTTTAAGCAAAAATAGCATCACCCGACTTATTTATAACAAAATCAAAAATTTGACATTTTTGGTTATTTTTGCAAACGGGGTGTGAACCCGAACTTGATTTTGCGGCTATGGCCTTGCAATATTTCCACATGGAATATTTCAAGGTTGTGCCCGCAAATTATTTAAAATGATTCAAAGTGGCTATTTTTGCAAAAAACAGCCTTCCGGCGTCCTTTCAGAACATTTGGCTATTTTCAAAAACAGCGTCACTTCGATTTATTGAAAACTAAAATTCAACATTTTTGATTTTTTTTTGAAAAAGGGTGGTAACCCAAACTTGATTTTGCGGCTACGACCTTTCAACATTTCCGCGAGGGAATATTTCAAGGTTGTGCCCAAAAATTATTTATAAAGATTCAAAGTGGCTATTTTTGCAAAAACAGCCTTCCGGCGTCCTTTCAGAACATTCGGCTATTTGCAAAACGGCATCACTTTGATTTTATCGACAAAATTAAATACACATTTTTTTTTGATTTTTTGAAAGGGGTGGTTGGACCCGATGAGGGTTGCCTACGTATCCCACCTAATGGCGAGAATCAAACCTGCGTAGTTCGGTCAGATTATTTGACCAATTATTTCAACAAAAATTGTTCCACCTATTTTTCAAATTTTCTTTTCAAACTTTCGACAGAGTTTCGTCGACATTTTGATTTTTTTTCTATTCTAAAATTTCCTCTCTTTTTGTTTTTAAGGTATTTAACCAATAATAATCTAGAACAAATAAATGCAACATATAACATGCTCGGTCTTTTGATTACCAGGTCACCTGTCCTAGACGGACCCAACCCCTGTGTTGAGTCCCCCTAAGTCAGATATGATGCAAATAAGCGTTCCTACTAGGGATCCGGCATGAAGTTACGTTATTCTAAGTTCAAAACCTAGGTATGTGTTCTAGACTGTGTACCCAAGCGGACAACTCGGATTGAGGAGGGAGCTACGTACCGAGGACCCGCGGGATCGTCCGACTTTGTAACTTATCCCGCCTCTTTTCTTATTTTTGGTATTGACACTAACAGAAAGGGGAGTCTCAACTAGTAAGCACATCCCCGGGGGTAAGAAGAGACGGGTTTTCGGCACAGTTTTATATACAGTTCACGCAATATCAAAGCGTTCGGCAAAATTTTTATGCACAGTTCACATAATATCAAAGCGGTAAACAAGTATCACATTGATCAAAGCATATAATGAAATCAAATAATATCAAAAACAACCTTTGATTAAGACTTGAGAATTCTTAAGGATAAGTTTGCCATATACTACTGTCACACTTCCCTTTTCGCTTACATCCGTAAGGGCTTAGCGGGAGTTATTTCCAACTTGAAGTGACAATTGGAATGATATTTATTATAAAGATTCAGAGTCGCCACTTGGGAGATTAATGGTGTCCCAAGTCACCGGTTGAATCCCGAACCGAGGAAAATTATGATTCTGTTAACAATCTGCGAACCAAAAACCCGTCTGTTAACCCAGGAGAAGGTGTTAGGCATTCCGGGTTCCGTGGTTCTAGCACGGTCGCTCAATTGTTGTATTTGATTTTATCTGATTTTATAATGTGTTTTAACCTCTGTGCAAATTTTAACTTTTAACCGCTTTTGATTATTATTATTATTATAAGAATTATTATTATTATTATTTTAACAAAGAATTGCAACGTTGTGAAAATGTATCTCGAACCACGTCGCACCGGTGCACCCGTGGTTGTCAACACATTTCGACTCCGTTGAGATTTGGATTTGAGTCACATAAATGTGCACTCGAGTTTAAGGAGATAAGATTATTAAATACGCGCCTAAAGATACTAACGCGTTTTGTGTTCGAGAAAGGCCGTGGAATCCGCTAAACAGCACATCCCGGAATCTAAACATTTTTCGTAATAATCGTCTGTTGAGGGCCCCGCAATTTGCGTGTTATTTTAGCGAGGCTCGTTTCACTTATTGTTTAAGGGCTCATTACCCTTTTATTGTTTATTGTTTTAAATGAATTACAATGCAGTGGAAACGTATCTCGAACCACGTTGCACCAGTGCAACCGTGACTTTTGACACGTTTCGACTTCGTTGAGATTTAGATTTGGGTCACATAAATGTGCACCCGTATTTGAGAAGGTAGTACTAGAATACGTGATTAAAGCAACTACGCATTTATTATCTTTGGAGAACACCGTAAAATTCGCTATACGGTTGATCCCGAAGTCTAAGTATTTTTATATATATACATTTATGAGGGCCCCGCGATTTGTATAATTTTGTTAGGCGAGGCACACCTCTAATTCTAATTTAAAAGAGAACTACATTCCGCTATATTCATTTAAGAGTTAACTTTAGATTATTTAGAACATGTTGCAAGCCACGCTACATGAAATGCACCCATAGTCCATGACACGTTTTATTTAACCTTGTTCAAAATTGGAGTCGGGTCTCATGAAATACACCCCCGATTCCTTTAATCTAATTTCGTCGTTCGGTTGAAGAATAATGAACCAATTTCCATAATGTAACAACATCGTGCTCAACTATAACCAATTCGAGTAAACATACGAGTAGCTAACTAAGTGAGCAAATTCAAGACTATGGTGAACAATTACATAAACAACGGAAGCATAACTAGTTGGCGAGCATATGAAGGATTAGTCATTTTCATTAGCTAACTTCGACATTGCATGTTCAACAAAATCATATATTTACAAAAATAGTCCGAACCATACGAAACTAAATCAAATACGAAACGATCCAAAATATTAGCGAGAAGAACAATATCGGAAAAGAACATGCATCTTTATTTCTGCATATTTTTTCAACGTACACAACGAGAAAACGAACCTTTTATGACGATCTCAAACCTCGACCTCTCCGGAAAGAACTCGAACCAAACCGGAACCAAGAACAAACGATTCGACGGGCAGAACGAGGTTGACGAAGCAGAAAAACTTTTTCCTCCACTATGGCCTCCTACTGTGTGTATTATTTTTTTTCTCGGTTTTTATTTTTCTGCCGTTTTTCTTCTTCTTTCGTTTCTCTTCTTCTTTCTGTTTGGTTTTTTCTTCTTTCTGCCGATTTTTCTTCTTCTCTTTCCTTTTTTTCCGTTTTTCTCTCCTTTTGCCGTTTTCTTCTTCTTTGTTTTCTTTTTCCCTGTTTCGTTTTTTTCTTCTCTTTTTAAAGAAGATGTGTAGTACATCTCTTTGTATATTATTTTTTTTTTAATTTTTAGTCCCATATTGTTTTTGTCTTTCTCTTTTGTTTTTTTACTTTCTTTTGTCATTTTCTAATTTATTCCCATCCCCCATTACCTATTGTCCCCATAGTGTGTGCATGTGTGTATGGGTAGTTTTGTCCGTGTTCCCCGTGTGGTGGACTCGGATTATTACGAGCTAGGTCCGAAAATTATAAAACCAAGTAGTTTGAACCCGAATATTATTCTTTGCCCGGAACCGAGAATGAGAACACAATGTTATTAATTAATCCTACGTGAGCAAAATAACTATAAGACTAATAATTAAAACAAAAATTACTTTTTTATATTTTTCAAAATTAAAGTAACTACAAAATGTTAATGAAACTATTTTTTTATTATTTTCGTTTTTATAAAAAGATAAAAATATAAAGTACTATTTTTTGTATTTTTCAAGTTTAAAAATGATTACGAAACATTAATGAATCTATATTTTTGTTATTTTTCATTTTAAGGTAAAAATAAAGTAAAAGAGTCAAATTTAGTTAAAATAGCTATATAAAAACTAAACTAAATATTTTACACTGAAAAATATAAAAAATCTCGGGGAGGGTCAAAAATCACGCGTTTACACTAGCTGCCCATTGCTAGAACTTCCAGCGCTAAGGTAGTTGGTGTGGTAAGGCAAGCAACACCTCTTTCCGAAGACAATAAAATTAGTGGTCTAATTTCAGATTTTAATAAGAGACCATATATTTTTTTATTAATACATATGCATAAAAAAGTTAGTGTTGCCATTTTTCATATTTGCTATTTATAGTATAACATTCTTAAATGATAAAGCCTTTAACTTCACAGGATATTATTATTATTATTATTATTATTATTATTATTATTATTATTATTATTATTAAGAGCTAACTTAAATATATAAGATGTTAGACATGTATTTTTAATATGTCCCCTTGAAATTTTTACAAAAAAATATATTTACTAATATGAAGATTTAAGTAATTTAATTGAAAGTTCTAAAATATTTTTGGTGTTAAGGAGTAGACAATCGTTCTTTTTTTTTCTTTTGTCCAAGGTTTTCCGTACTTTTTTTTGTTGAAAATTTTAATATTCTCTAACTTGAAATAAAATCATTAAATTTATTGCAGAAAATTTTTGGACCTATATAAAAGCTTACTAGTCTCCTACTTGAGCTACCTGTTCATTCATTCTTAATCAAATTTTATGGTGCTTCAATTAAGATAAAACAAAGATTAGTGAACGAATTATTTAGTTATAAAATATGAATGAAGTTGGTTGAACAACATGTACATATGCAGTGATCTATAAATAATTGTTGATCATTAACTGGGATGACTCAATGGAACTACTGGTTTGAAACTAAAATATATTAGATGACCCTTAAATTTCTGTCATAAAATTCATATCCTATAAGAAAAGTTTACATTGCTTTGATTTAGTGGTAAGATAGCAACGTATAATGTGCGGAACACACAATATGGTATTGAATTTTCCCCTGTATAATAATGTAACATTAAGTAAAAATGCTTGAGCCTATTATTAATCATGTTTTGAACCTTATGTACACTTATTTTGGGGATTTCTTAATTAAAAAAGATGAAATACAAAAAAACTTATTTTCTGATGTGGATCAATCAAATGTGACAAATAAAAATAGCTAATTTAGAGAATCTGAATTGAAATTAGAAATTAAAATAGTAAAAAAATACTATACATAAAGAAGACGAAAAATAAATTTAATGAGAAAGTAAATATATTATTTAATTTAGTGAGAGAAATTATTATCCTATTAGATTATTCAATTCCACCTCTATCAAGTTTCAAAAAAATATTAAAATATAAAATATTTTATTAATAATTATATTAATATAAATTATATATATAATCCTACTTTATATTTTTGGGCGTTAAATATTGGTAGCCTAAGACAATAGCTTCAATTGCTTTACCCTAGAGCCGCCCTTATACAGAGTTGAGCAGTTGATGACTTGAATTGTAATATTATCAATGGAGGTGGCTTCCAATTTCCAAACATTATCTTTCGGACCTCGAATCAGTCGACTTCACTACCTCAATATTGTGAGTTTTTGTAACATTTCTCGCCCGGTTACGTTTAAATTTTCTTGCTGGCTAATTTCTCTTTTTTGAGTAGTGGGGTTGTCTAAAAGGGTTTTGCTGTGTTAAAGAAAAATGTTGGGAGCTTAAGTTCACAAGCTGAGCAATTTTATAGTTTTTGGTTCCTAATGCTTGTTTAGGATTTTTTTTTCTTTCATTCCCAGGGTGTTGAATTTTAACGGGAAATTTACTCTCGAGGGATCTTTCTTTTTTCCTCTTATGTTTTGGACTTAGTCGTTTATACACAAACTTAATGGAACACTGTTAAATGGAGAGAACCTCACGGTTGCAGAGGATTTCTCAGAAGAAGCTAAAGAGAGAAATGGAAATTGTACTATTCCATTGATTTCTGATGCCTCACAAATGAGGAGTATACATGGTTATATGCTACTCCTAACTAACTTAACTTACAGTTGTCCTTACACTGTTGGACAGTTGGCTAACTACTCAACTAATCCACTAACTACCTTCTTAACACCCTCCCTCAAGCTGATGGTTCCTTCAATCCCAGCTGGACACTAAGTGATGATGTTGCAATCTTCCTTAGCTATTGGTAAGGAGGTCAGCTTGCTGCTCTTTCGTAGGGATGTGATGAGTTTTCACTGCACCTTGTATGATTTTCACTTGTACAAAATAACAGTCAATGTCTATGTGGTTAGTCCTCTCGTGAAAGATGGGATTAGCTGCAATTTGGATCGCAGCCTTCCTGTCACAAAAGATATCAACTAGTGGACTCACATCAACCTCTAGCTGCCAGGCTATTTCAGCAACTGTGGATGCCATAATTTTGAATTTAGCTTCAGCAGTGCTCCTTGCAACTATGTCTTGTTTCTTAGACTTCCACGAGATCAAGGCATTCCCAAACTTAACTAGGTACCCTGTTCCTGATTTCCTAGTCTGTAAGCATCCACCCAATCTGAATAACAGTATGCTTTCCGTTTATCTGTGCCTTCTGAAGACATTAGTAAACCAAGATCCAGAGATGTTTTGACGTATTTCACAACTCTCAAAGCAGCTTCCTAGTGAGATTGCTTGGGCTTGTGCATATATTGACTTAATATCTGTATTGCAAATGCAATATCAATCCTGGCCATTGTAAGATATTTAGTCTCCCTACTATTCTTTGCTATGCACCTATATCTTCAATCAGTTTGTCTTCTCACTCAGAGGTTCCTACAGCAATATCATACTCCGTAGATGTAAGCTTCAAATTGGTCTTAAGAGGTGTTCCTGCAGGCTTAGCACCTGCAAGTCCCATCTCAAATATCAGCTCCAAACAGTGTTTTGTACAGCGTGTAGCGACAAATAGACAAGGGTCCGCTTCACTTGGGCGAGAGGTGAGCAGCGAAGCGCTCGCCTTTTTTATATGAAGCAACAATAGATAATCATAGTGAAGCTGTGAAAAATTATCAATTCAAAGTGAAGTTGTGAACAACTGAAAAACAAAAAATAGAGCAGGAAAAAGAAAGAAAACGTGAAGAATAACTGAAGAAAAAACAAAGCTTTTGTCAGACTGTTCTGTTGAGTGCAGTAGCAGTGATAAAAAAACAGAGCAAAAGAAGAAGAAGAAGAAGAAGATGAAGAAGAAAAAGGAAGAAAAAATAGAGCAACACAGTATCTGTTTTGTTGCGACAGCAGCGTAAGAGCCCAAAACAAAAAGAAAGAAGAAGAAGAAGAAGAAGAAGAAAAAGGAAGGAAAAACAGAGCATCACAGATTCTCTTCTGTTGCAGCAGCAGTAGCGACAAAAAAACTGAGCCCAAGACAAAAAGAAAGAAGAAGAAAAGAAGAAGAAAAAGGGCAGCTCAGTATGCACGGAATCTGAGGAAGGAAGAGAAGAAGAAGAAAGAAGAAAAAAAAATTGGACAACCACAGAACAGAAACTTGAAGAAAGAAGATAGGAGAAGAAGAAAGAAGAAAAGAGATGAAGAGAAGCATACCTGATGAAGAAAGAAAGAAAGGAAATTGCTGGTCTGCTGTAGGTCTGCTGTCGACTTGAAGGAGAAAGAGTAAAGAAATCGTGAACCCTAAGTTTTTGTTTTAACAGATCGCTGTTGCTACCTTCTTCTTTTCTTTTTTGCAAAAAGCGACTCTACAGCTCGCCTCACGCTACAGGTCGCCACATGCTACAGAGGCAGAGGCGGTCACCTCTTTGAAAATGCTACGCCACACTATAAAATAGCGATGGCAACTCGCATCACCTCGGCTCACGCTATTACTGCTGAGGCGAGCGCTATTTACAACATTGGCTCCAAAGCATATTTCCATTGGCTCATAATAATTCCACCCTTTGATCTTGTAACCTCTATTCCTAGAAAGAATTTAAGTTCTCCTAGATCCTTTATTTTGATCCCGAGCTTCAGATCATTTCTTGTGTGAGTTATCAGACCTAGACTGCTTCCACTTATTATCAGGTCATCTCTATAGACTCAACAACCAATTCAGTTTGTACCTTCTTTGTGAAAAGAGAATAGTCAAAATGACTTTGAATTAAACGCAACTCCACTAAGGCATCAGTCAGCTTCCTGTTCCACTGTCCGGGGGCTTGTTTCAGGCATTATAGAGATCTATGAAGTTTGCAAAACCTGTGAGAAGACCCTCCTTGGCTTGCAAACCCTTGTGGCACATCCATGTAGACCTCTTCTAGGAGTTAACCATGCAAGAAGACGTTGTGAACATCCATTTGGAAAAGAGGCCAATGTTGGTTGCAAACATCCATTTGGAAAAGAGGCCAATATTGGCTGCAACAACTGCAATGACTGATCTTACCGTCACCATTTTTGCTACAGGGGAGAAAGGGGAGAAAGTTTCAGTGTAGTCAAGCCCCTATAGCCTTTAGCCACCAACCTAGCTTTGTATCTTTCAACTTCACATAAGGATGTATACTTAACTTTGAACACCCATTGACAACCAATAGGAACCTTTCCAGCAAGTAACTCCACTATGGACTATGTGTGATTTTCCTTTAAGGCTAAGATTTAGCCTTCATAGTTTCAATCCATTTAGGATCCTTGACAGCCTCAGGATATGATTGTGGTTCTACAATTGTAGGATAGGAGGATAAAGCTTTGGCATAGGAGTCAGAGATATTCTCATAACTAACATATGCTGAAAGAGGATAAGAACAATTGACTTTGCCTTGAGAATGAGTAACATAATCTTTTAGCAAGATAGGAGGTTTAGTGGTTCTCCCAGATCTTCTAGGATGGGAGGCTTCTATCAATTGATCATTTGAGGTAGACAATTGAGGAGTAGGCCGATCATGAGTGAGACCAGTTGGTGATATTGGTTCAGGTTCAGCATCTACTTGAGTTGGTTGATCTAAGCTATGATAAGCAGGTAAAGTAGAAATAGAGAATGTGTAGGTAGAGATGAAGAGATTGAAGAGGGTGGAAAAGAGGATATAAAGATATCATTAGGTATTAAGAATTGAGGAATGTCAATGGTAGGAAACAAGGAGAGTGGAGAGCTGAATGTTGAAAGGGAAATACATTTTTCTTTGAACATAACATCTCTACTTACTAACTCCTTGATGTAAATTCTTGATCATAATGGAAAACTGTCTGATGGCAACAATTATTTCAGCTTTAGAAGGCAACAAGAAAACCCATGTAAACCTGGAATGATCATCTACTAGTGCGAGAAAATACTTCTTCCCATCATGAGTAGGTATAGAGCCCCCAAACATCAGCATGAAGTAAGTGAAAACATGCGGTAGCCATAGAAGTGCTAAGAGGAAATGAAAGTCTTGTTTGCTTAGAAATATGACAGACACTACATTGCTTAGTCTCACTATTACACTTTAAATGTTGAAAACATTTTAACTTTCTCATAACATCAATTGGCATATGATCTAATCTCCTATGCCACAGACATACACTTAAATTACAACAACAACAATCCAGTATAATCCCACTTAGTGGGGTCTGGGGAGGGTAGTGTGTACGCAGACCTTACCCCTATCCTAGGGTAGAGAGGCTGTTTCCAAATAGATCCCCGGCATCCTTCCCTCCAAGAACTACCCACCTTGCTCTTGGGGAGACTCGAACTCACAACCTTTCGGTTGGAAGTGGAGGTTGCTTACCATCAGAGATACCCCTCTTGTCTTTATTTGTATTTACAAAAGATCTTCCTGAATCTAACTTGTTATTTCCTCCTCTATTTGTTTGGTCTTTGTTACGTGATAGGTAAATGTAAAGGCTTTCATCCTCTTTACCAATCCCCCTCATTCTCCTATTGAAGAGGTCCTGGAAAAGACAAAAGTCAGGATAGAACAAAGCCAAACATCTAAGTTCCTTTGTTAATTTTGAAATAGACAGAAGATTATGTTTGAAGTCTGATATGTGCAACACATTTGTAATTTTCTGTCCTTGTAGCACACTTGTAGACCCTATATGTTTTACACTTGTTATCTTTCCTGTAGGTAGATGAGCCTTTCCAATACTAGATTCATCAGCATTTCTAGATTCTTCTAAAACTTTGACACTTTTTACCATGTGGTTATCAACTATCCACCTAACCTCAGCTTCAGTAGCTACAGAAGGTGAAGTCATATCTGCTAACATGGCATTACTTGATGGATCACCTTGACTTGAGAATGTGATGCTGGACTTGCCCAAAAGATGCAAGATCTGATTGTACTGATCAACTGTAAACCGAGGCACTCTTGCAATCACTCCTTGACCACCCTGGCTAGTTGAATCAAGATTATTCTGCTAGTTAGCTATAGCCTCAAAGCTTCCACTATTAGGACCATAACTGATTGGAGACTGTGTATTGAGCAGCGATGTTAGGTTAAGTCTTTCTTTTTTGGCTAGAATGCCATGAAGCTTGTAGCAAGTGTCCCTTGTGTGACCTTTGTATTTGCATTACTCACAGAACAAATTGTTCCTTTTAGGCTTGTAGCTACTTGAACCTTGAGAGCTTCTTTTTGCACTAAACATAGCTATTCCCTCATTTGCTGCAGAGGTTTGAGCAAAATTAACTACAAATTGTCTACTTTTTTCTGCTATTATCATAGAATAGGCTTTGTTTATAGTTGGAGTAGGGCTCATCATCATAATCTGGTTACTAGATTGGGAGTAAGTCTCATTTAGACCCATCAGAAACGGCAGCAACCTGTGGTTACCAAAGTGTTTTGCATACCTCTTCGGTTCCTCACAGCCATATCCATTGCAAGGCATCAATGCATCAAACTCTGCCCAAAGTTCTTCCAGCTTAGCAAAATACACTGACATAGAGGAGATGCCCTGAGACAAGGTAGCAATTTGTCTGTACAAAAATAGAATTCTAGATCCATTAACCTTGTCAAAGCTCTCTCTAAGATCAGCCCTCACTTTCTGTGCACTAGTTGCATACGCCATGCCACTTAACAGTTCATTACTAACTGAGTTCATGATCCATGACAAAATTATGACATTACCTTTTTTCCACAATCCATGTAAAGTAGGAGGAAATTTGTCCTTAGTGTATCTACCATAAAAAAAAACCTAATTTTCTCTTGCGCCTAATAGACTGATACGCATAGAGCTGCTCCACATAGCATAGTTCTCATATCCAGTTAGTTTGATTGAGATGAGAGAACTACTTGGAGTATCAGAAGGTTGAAGAATAGAGGATGATGTTGATCGCTCACTATACCACCCACACGATTTGGATCTGCCACTGGAGTTGCAACAGTAGTAGTGTCTTCAATTCATGTGTCTTGAGTTAGCACCAATACCTCTGATTGCCATTGAAGAACAACGAAAACGGGAGCTTAGAGTATCAACAAGCAAATTGTACACGAAGAAGAAGAAGAAAAATACCTGTTTGCTCAAAGACGATTCAACCTAGTAAGGGATGAATCGAAGCAATTACACCACAGATTGACGAGTTTTAGAAACTCAAATCAATTTCAAGCACTCCGCGAGAATTGAGCGTCTTCACTGGCTTTGATACCATGTTAAATGGAGAGAACCTCTATAGTTGCAGAGGATTTCTCAGAAGAAGCTAAAGAGAAAAATTGATATTGTATTGTTCCATAGATTTTTGATACCTCACAAATGAGGAGTATTACACAGTTATATCCTACTCTAACTAACTTAACTTACAACTGTCGTTCTACTGTTGTACAACCAGCTAATTACTCAACTAATCCACTAACTACCTTCTTAAGAAACACCTTCGGAATAGAGAGCATTGATAGCTTGGTCTCATTGAAGGATATAGATTAATGTTAATAAAATCAATCTGCCATTTGGAAATAATACTTCTCTATTCCATGAATATTTTTTTCAAAGAGGTATGTGATTTTGATCTCCAAGTATTTTTGTGCGTACCCCTTATTTCAGGTTCTTGGCATGAATCCCATTTACAGTTAAGAAAATTCATAACCTTGATAATCAACTGGCAAATTTTTGCAGAAGGCTTGCTCTAGAAAACTGCAAAAGCTCTAGGGTGTGTTTGGTAGGAAGAAAATAATTTTAAGTTTTCTCTTGTTTGGTTGGCTTAAATGTTTTGGAAAACATTTTACTCATCAACTCATTTTCCTTCAATTGGAGGAAAATGTTTCCCATTTAAAAGAAGGAAAATATTTTCCAAAAATCTCTTTTTCAACCTTTTTCACCCTAGGATCCGTATCCCCGAATCTTAGAATTTACATCTCGAAGGATCCGACCTTTAGATCCGCACCCGTGTCGGACACCCGCACCCGTGTCCGAGCAACTTAATAGGGAAGGGCCCATAATAGAGGAATATAATCTTTTGCTCCAGTGGGTAGTGTCCTTGGTAGTTTTTGTTTATCCTTTGCTACTCATATAAAGTTCTGTTACTAAATATGGTAGGTCTGAGATTTGTGTTTCATCTACTTCTATTTGGTAGTCATGCTGTTTCTCTTCCTGTTGCCTTGTTGTGCTGCTGTCGCTCTTCTGTTTTTGCTGTCTAATCTTTCTATCGTTGGAAGTTAGAATACACTTAAATCCTAAGCTTTTCTTTCATCAATTTGCTGATTAAGAGCTCATAAGCCCCTCATCGTCATCAGCTATATTATATTGTAATCAGTTTAGCCACCAAATGTGTTCCTCTGGGCTGCTGGGGCATTAGCACCAGAGTAACAACAACAACAACAACTACCCAATATAGTCTCATAGGGTGGGGTTTGGGGAGGGTAATATATACGCAGGCTTTACCCCTACCCGATAGGGCTGAGAGGTTGTTTCCAATCGACCCTCGGTGCAGGAACAAGAAAAGAAAAAAACAAAAACAACAAAACATTAGTGACTCCAGCATAAATCACATAAATAGTTGTGTAAACATAGACCATAAATAACCTGGCATATAGAAGGACAAGATAAACAAAACAACAACAAGAACAAATGACATTAGTAACTCCAGCAGAAATCACAGAAATACTATTAGCACAAGAGTAAGTGGAGATGAAAATTTGATTGGGGTACAGGGAGGAAGTTTAGCAGTAGTCTTGTTACCTTACTATGAGAATTGTAGTTGAAATTTCCAAAAATAATGGAATTGTCTTCAACTGTGCAGTTGTCAGTAGTCTGAGTTTTCTTCTTCTATTACTATTATTAATTTTCTTCTGGTATGGTTAAATGTTTGATGAACCACAGTCTTGGCAAAATTTGATATGTATTTTATTTCGTAACCAACTTTCAATTGTAGGGACGCATTGAGTTCAGAGGGCAGATAGCTTCAGCTCATTCCAACATCAATGGTGTTCAGTTCGATCACTGCCTTGCTTCACCTTTTCAAATGCAATTCAATGCAGTTTCAGCTGGCAGAATTAAGATAGGGTCTGCATATTTGCCTGGACGCTGTGCTTTTGATTTAAAATTTGGAAATTTCAGTAAGTTCTCCTTGCTTAGATTGAAGATATTCAAAAAGTATGACTTACCTCTCAAAGGAAAGTTATTTTATTTTTATTTGCACCGGGTGTCCGAGTCTCTATGAGCCCCGACTAATCCCGGGGGTGCACAGGCCCTCGGCAAGGAATTTCCCACAAGTGCACCATGGTTAATTAAGGTTTTACCCAGTCCGATGGCCCTCAGAAATTGTTTGCACCCAGTGGGTTTCGAACTTGAGACCTTGAAAGGGGGCAAACCCCAAGGCTCAAGTCTATTGCCACCAGGCCTACACTGAGGGTTCTCAAAGGAAAGTTATTTACAAATCCGAATGATGAATGCATTAATTGTTCATTATCTTCTACATCCCTTTATAGATGCTTGTTTGCCTGCTGATGTAGCTATTGTCTGATGCTGATCTTCTTGGGTAGAGCTGCAGTTCACATAGTGCTGTTGCTCTCTTTGGTTTTCAAGTTCATATCGGGATTATATGGTTAACAATCTCTATGTTTGTCTTTTAATGAATAATTTATGTAAAAACTTTTGCTTTTGAGTGTTTGATATGAATCATTTAAATTTATCATTGTTTTAGTGGTGGGTCTTTGGTAATAGTATGATTTTATATTATTTGCTCTTTACTTGTACTTTGCTGTGACTTTAAATAGACAAGATATGGAACACTCAATGTGGTGTTGTGAATGCAGTGTAATTACAGAATAGTGGAAACTTGTGTGATTTTCACTAGAAAAAAGCAGTTCCTTTTAAGGTTTATTTCTTGTTAGGCGTGCTTTGATATCTTCCATGAAGATGAACACATACATTAATGAGGAGGAACTTTTGCACTTAGGGATGGGAAGCTTTGATGTCGAATTCTACTCAGTGTTGAGATTGTGTAATCTTCTTGAAATTTTCTTTACCTTAATCGGAACTTTATATTTATTTAGTTAAGAAATGGAAAGACTTGCTTCTGTTTTCTCTAGAGGTTAGGAGCTCTATCTAAGATATTAGGAAATCTCTGTTGTGTAAGCAAGCAACCGATTCTTTGGAAAAAGAAATAAGTCAGCTAAACCCTCTCTCTTTTTTCCATTTTAAGTATTGTGCTTCTGATTCTTCCTGACTGTACTTTACTACTTATCAGTTGTCTCAAAGTGCGCGTTTGCAAAATTCCTAGAGGCCAGTTTTGAGATTAGTGTTACATGCAGCATGTCTCATACCTGCTAATAAGTGTTGCATCTGTTCAATTTTTTCTTTTTAATTTTTTGTTTACTTCAATATCTTCTCTCCTAAGCTGTAAAATCATCTAATTGTGTATTTATTCAGAACAGCACCTTTTAGGCAAGGTTCCCTGAGACCATGCCGCGCCATGAGTGAGGATTCAGAAGGAACTTTGAGCGGTGAAAACATCTTGCTAGATGAGGAAACCTTGGAGCAGGATTTAAAGAATGCTATTAAAGAGGAGAACTATGCCCGAGCAGCAAAAATTAGGGATAGCCTCCGGCTTCTCCAGGAGGACAGTAAGGCCTCTGTGCTTGCGGCAAATGCTCGCTTTTACAACTCTTTCAAACATGGAGACTTAGCTGCAATGCAAACCCTCTGGTCAAAGGGTGAGAATGTCTGCGTCGTGCACCCTGGTGTTAGTGGCATAACTGGCTATGATCTCGTAATGGGAAGCTGGGAGTTCGTATGGGCAGAATATGATTTTCCACTTGATATCGAGATCAGGGATGTTCAAGTTCATGTTAGAGGTGATATCGGGTACGTTACATGCATTGAAATGGTCAGAACCAAAGGCAGCAGCTGGGGAAAACAATTTGCTACAAATGTTTTCGACAAGGTTAATGGGCAATGGTTTATGTGTATTCATCATGCATCCTATATCGACTTGTAAAATGTGATGAACAATAAAGCTGTTTGTGGAGATTGAATGAGTATTTTAGGAGCTCGTCTTGAAATCTGGGTGCAGAAATTTTCTACTTTTGCTTTTAGTGAATTATAATACTAGTACTAGTATGTCCATGAAGTATCAAATTGCTTAAAATATGTAATTTATTTCTTAGAATCTGTATTTCCAACTTTATCCACTTGATGGATGACTTGAAAATAGCATATTTTTCAAAATACATTTCATTCAGTCTTCTAGTGAAAAATGAACTTCCAAAACTTCTAAATATTTTTATCCCTTGAATAAATAAAATTAAAAGTTTAAACATTTTATATGTTGAATGAATAAAATTATAAGGAACATTTATAATAAAATTATTAAATAATAATGGTTTTTGATTTCTTGATTTAGTTGGTGTTTGGACATAAGAATTATGAAATTCCGAAAAAAATAATTTTTTTTCGTATTGAAAATGGTATTTGAAAATTAGAGTTGTGTTTGGATATGAATATAATTTGGAGTTGTTCTTAATTTTTATGAATGCTTTGAAGTGATAACTCGGAATTTGAAAATTTCTAAAAAGCTGATATTCAAAAATCTCAGGTTGATTCTGAAAAAAGTGAAAAAAAAAGGAATCTTTTATTTATGGCCCAATTTCATATCTTAGGTATTTGGAGCAACTTTATTAAAGTTACTTTTGCTCATTACTTGGTGTCTTTAGTAGAAAGCAATTTCTTGGCACTGGTAGGTAAAATACCTATAAAGGTTGCCGAACTGATTTAAGATGCTGCTCTAAAGTTTCAACATCACCATTCAAAACAAGTTACAAGAATTTCTTTAAGAATATTATACTCAATATTTATACCACCAATTAGTGGAAAATCACACCATTCAGTATACAGTAATAAAGAGAATATATTGACACTATCTATACACACGTTTTTACTTTGTTAAAGTAAATAAGTTTACTACAAGCTACTACTAAGAAACTAATGTTAGGATCGAAAAAACTATGTGTCATGTAGAAACTAGCGAAACAAACTTTGAACGACGATAAATCAAACAACAAAAGAGAAATATACTAAAAGAGACACAAACATTTAACGTGGTTTGGTCAACTGACATACGTTCACAACGGAGATGAGCAATCTACTATAATAAACGAGAATACAAAATATCGAGAGAACAACCTCACGAAGAGGCAAACCCTAGTAACACAGTAGCACTTGTCTCGTAAAGTTCCCCCTAAACAAGACTCTCAAGTCCCCTTTGGCTACATTGTAGATGCTACTGAATGAGAATGTCCGATCCTCAATTTATAGAACTCCAAACATTTTCCTACAAGAAAAGGGACTAGCCAAATATAAAAGAATTTATAATTCCCTTTTACAAAAAGAAAAACCCAATTAAGGTCAACATGTTGCCCTTTCCTTCAAGAAATAGGAAAATCAAATAAGGTATGAAAATTATGTCAACACCTAATAATTCTTCCCCTTGGTCTGAATTTTCTAACAAAATAAACTTGATCTACCTTATTCACATAGCCTTCAACGGGTCGCATCTATAAATCTCCACCACAAAGTTTGTCTCAATGTGCGTAGCACACCGATCAAATTTCTCCGATAAAAATTATGATTACCGTCGAATAGGTTGCAACAAGAACTGAACCCGCCAAGATGGACTTGTTTTGAACATCGCTCCGATACCACTTGTCATGTCGAGGAAGAGGCAAACCCGGAAATAAAGAAGATAAAGAACACAAAATTTTAACGTGGAAAACCCTTCAAATCAAAGGTAAAAACTACGGGATAACAAAGTTCCAAAAAGCTCCACTATAACAATAAGAGGGTTACATAAGTTTTCCAAATTGGCTATACAATAAGTGCCAAACACGGAGCAACAATAGCAACAACTAATCAATTGAAGAAAAGTAGAATCCACAAAAATAAAGCTTCGATTCGACGCTCAAAATCAGATGATACGAACCTCCAAATTCGACCTTCACCATTGAAATTGAAGACCAAGATGTTACGAACACCCAGTCAAAATTTTAGCCCAATCTAACGGTTAAAGAATCGAAAAACATGATTTGAATGTTGGCTGGTCGGAATACAAATCTGCAGCAAAACAAATATTTTTCTTCTCTCTCGACGAAAGCTCCCTCAAAAACCACTCTTATGTGATTAAGTCTTTCAAAGACTTGTATCAATGAGAATAGAATAATTCTCCAAGGTTTTCCTATTTATAGATCATGAGTAGTGCTTTCTCTTAAAGACAATCCAATTCCAATTAGGAATGGAAACCAAAAGAGAATAGGATTAGGCCATTGGGTCTTGGTTAGAAAATATGGGCATGTGCCCAACAAACTCCCCCTCCAGCCAAGGGGTCAAATGTGTCTTCAAGTAGAGGAACTATTGACAGGCTTCACGCCTGCCAATTTTATGCAAAGCATGCTTATCTGCAAGCTTAACTACGAAATCCTCATATTGCTCTATATAAATCTCCTCATATAAATCACCATGAAGAAAAGCAGTCTTGACTTCCATCTGCTCAACCTCTAAATCTAGACTTGCGGCTAAGCCTAGAACCATATGAATAGAAGACATCTTCACAACCGGGGAGAAAAATTCATCAAAGTCAACTCCCTTCTTCTAGTCAAAACCTTTAACAACTAAACTCGCCTTGTATCTAGGCGTAGAGGTATGGTTATCTTGATTTATTCGTAATATTCATTTGTTAGACAAAGCTCCCTTACCTTTTGGCAATTTCGCTAACTCATATGTGCAATTCTCATGGAGTAACTTCATCTCATCTTCCATCACTTCTATCCATTGATCTTTGTGAGTATCTTGCATGGCTTCATTATAATTCTTAAGTTCTCCTATGCCAGTCAAAAGTACATACTCATTGGGAGGATAGCACATGAATTTTTGTTTCTCCCTTGTAGATCTTCTAAGAGAGGTTTCGGGAGCATTCAAAGTAGTTATCTATAAAGGAATTGGTTGTTGATCAACCACAACTTCATCAATCGGAGAATCCATAACATCCACACCATGATGATCATTTTTATCTTGATCACTATCTCCATCATTGTCTTGGGTTACTTCATATACAATAGGTGCCTTAACAATTGAAACTGGATCAATATCAACTAAGCTCTCATTACTTTGA
This sequence comes from Nicotiana noctiflora, assembly GCA_032618575.1. Classification (NCBI taxonomy): domain Eukaryota; kingdom Viridiplantae; phylum Streptophyta; class Magnoliopsida; order Solanales; family Solanaceae; genus Nicotiana; species Nicotiana noctiflora. Next base: position 18,936 of record JASVEL010001643.1, read on the forward strand.
GAATCTATCTTCTCTGCTGTCAATATCTTCAATAGATCACAACTTCTAATAAGTTTATTGTCAACTGAATCATAAAAATGATACCCAAACTCCTCTTGACCATAATCGATAAAGATGCACTTCTTAGTTGTGACATCGAGTTTCGATCTCTCACCTTTAGGAACATAGACACAATCTTTACACCCAAAAAATCTCAGGTGATCATAAGAAACATCTTTGGAAAACAAACTCTATCTGGGACATCACCATCCAAAGCAACAGCAGGAGACAAATTGATAACATAGGCAACAGTGTTAAGTGCTTCCGCCCAAAATGTATTTGGAAGTTTAGCCTCTGAAAGTAAGCATCAAACTCTCTCAACTAGAGTTCTATCAACCCTCTCTGCCAAACCGTTCAGTTGAGGCATCTTGGACTGAGTTTTCTGATGACGAACTCCTTGTTCCTTGCAATAGTTATCAAAGGGACCAAAATATTCACTACCATTGTCAATGCAAATACAATTTAATTTCTCCCCCGTCTGTCTCTCATCTAAGGCCTAAAATTTATTAAACACGCCAAGTGCTTGATCTTTAGATTTCAAAGGATATATCCAGATCTTATGACAATGATCATCAATGAAGGTCAAAAAGTAAAGTGTACCACCTTTAGTTTAAAAGGACCATACAAATCAGAGTGTACTAGCTCAAATAAATCGAGCTTTCTTGAGGAAGGATGGTTATGAAAGGAAACATTTTTCTGTTTGCCAGCTAAACAATGGATACACCTTTTCAGCTTTGCTTGTTTCACTCCAGAAAGAAAACTTTTCTTAGCCAAACACGTAATCCCCCTCTCGCTCATATGACTTAGTCTTCGATGCCACAATTCTGATAAAGTATCACTTTCCACTAGATTTATGAAGTCATTAAGAATAGAGCCTCGTATCACATATAATTGACCAGACTTGACTCCTCGAGCCAGTATTAACGAGCACTTGGTGAGCTTCCATTGTCCATTAAGAGACAATTATGGTAACCTTTATCGTCTAATTTTCCTATAGAGAACAAATTGAAAGGAAAGTCTAGAGCATGATTGACATCTTGAAGAACTAATGTTGAACCATTATTATTTTTCAAACAAACTGTGCCAACACCAAACATCTTAACTTCACTTGTATTGCCCATCTTTAACACTCCAGAATCAATAGTAGTATAAAATGCGGTAGCTCCAGAATCTACTATCCATCTCGTCTCATGGATACCTAATTGATAACATTATAATCATAAGCAAAAAGAAGGTCATCTTGAACAATAGGAGCAACATTGTTCTTGTTATTTTTAGCTTTCTTTCCTTCTCTAGTGTCTTAATTCAACTTGCGGCAAAACCTTTTGATGTGTCCTTTCTTTCCATAGTGGTTGCATGTAATATTATAGTATTTGGACCTTGACTTATGAGCATCTTGTTCATTCTCACCCCCGATCTTCTGTAACCAAGATATCTGCTTGTGAGGACGAACCCTGAGATTTTCTCCTTACTTCCTTGTTCAACATACCACTTTTGGAATATTCCATGGTCACCTTACCTCTAAGAGTTGAATTTATCAAAGAAACATGAAGCGTTTCTCAAGAGTCTCGTAGAGTATTAAGAAGCCAAAGTGCTTGTATCTCATCATCAAAATTAACTCTCATTCCAGATATCTGATCAAGGACGCCCTTAATATCATTTATGTGATCAAGGATAGGGCTGCCTTCCTTGTATTTAAAGGTCATCAATTGCTTTAGAAGAAATAATTTGTTGTTCCCGATTTTTGAAGCATAAAGAGTCTCTAGATTTTCCCACAATGATCTCACAAGTATCACGTTCACAATATAGTTGCGAATATTATCTTCAACCCATTGTCGTATATATGCATATACTTGTTGGTGCTCAAAATCCCAATCTTCATCGGATATACTCGCGGGTTTATGAGCTGAAAAACAGGTAGATGCATCTTCTTCACGAACAACAAGTCTTTCATTTTTCTTCTCCAAACATTGTAATTTCTCCCATTTAAACATACCATCTTGCTCATATTCTCCTCCATTTCGTAGCAACCCGGATAAATAACCAAGCCTCTGATATCACTTGTTAGGACCGAAAAAAATACGTGTCATGTAGAAACTAGCAAAACAAACTTTGAACGACGAATCAAACAACAAAAGAAAAATATACTAAAAGATACATAAACATTTAACCTGGTTTGGTCTTTTAAAATCAAATACTAACCCAATTCTTGATCATTTCTATTTAAAGGCACAAATTCTTTTTTAATTTCTTTTTCCTTTTCAATAATTAAAATGAAACTAAACTTAAACCAAAAAAATTAAATTAACCTACCTAATTATATTAAGCTATAATTAATAATCAAAACCATTAATTAAACACCAATTTAAAGGAAACTAAATAAGATTCAAAGCTAAAATTATGCAAAGCAAATAAATTAATCTTTTGTGATTTTTGTATTTTTGTAAAACCCTAATTACTAATTAATCTAAAATATGTAAAATTAAATTCTAAATGCAAATGCAATGCCTATGTTTGTATTTTTTATGAATTATGTTAAATTAAAAATGCACACAAAAATATAAATAAACATAAAAATTATGCAATTAAATCCTAAAAATCAAATAATTAAAAGAAAAATCCTAAATCTGAGAATTCTTTAGGAGTAATTCATGCGAGGCAAAAATCACGTGCTCACAGCCCCCTATAGCTACATTTTGGATGCTGCTGAATAATAATGTCATATCCTCAATTTATAGAACTCCAAACCTTTTCCTACAAGAAAAGGGATTAGCCAAATATGGAAGAATTTATAATATCCTTTTACAAAAAGAAAAACCCAATTAAGGTCAACATGTTGCTCTTTCCTTCAACAAATAGGAAAACCAAATATGGTAAGAAGATTATGGCAACACCTAACAACTAAACAATTTCTAAGCATGTTAGAAGATAATTATAATCCCAAGTGGTGCCTCGATTCGGCCTGCCCGGTCGGGAAGCGATTCACATAGAGACTACTTCTATTCGAAAATCTCTTTTTATGTTAGTTAGCTGGGGCGGGTGCAACTTTTACTCCCCCTCCCTCCAAATAAAAAATTATAGGTTACTATTTATAGTATATAAAATTAGTCATCTAAAAAATAAGACAGGCATATAATACGAACAAGTTAAACTACACTAATACTGTAAAATTATTTATATTGTTGATGTATAAGTTAGAATCGGGTTAGAATAATAGAGGGTTTGAGATTAATATTTTATTGAATTCTATAGGATGAATGATTTTCCTATCTATATATGATATGGTCGATCCTTATTTCTCTTGTAGGCTGAAGATCCCACTTTCTTTTCCATAGACAAAGAGAAAGGGGTTGTTGTTGTTGTTGTTGTTGTTGTTCTCACGGATGTTATTTAGAGATTAGCCAATAATATTTATTTTGTCCTTAAAATTTAAATTAAAAATCTTAACTTCAGAAATAATGCAGGATATTTTTGTCCTAAAATTTTAAACTAAAAAACTAAAACTCATGATGCACTGGCTATTTTTAAATAGCAATCTTTTAGTGTGGCTATCTGGTGCATTTTTGCGAATTGATAGGCATGTTACATGTACAACAAATTAAGAGTATGTTTGGATTTTCTTATATACTCTCTTCGTTTCATATTAAATGAGTAGTTTGACTAGACACAAAGTTTAAAAAAGAAGAAAATATTAAGTGTGTTTGTTTTTAAAGTTTGAATCTTAATTATTTAGATCTTAATCATTAAGTGTATTTATTTTTTTACTTCCCAACCACATAATGAGTCTGAATAGTTATGCATGATTAAGATCTATAATAGAGATTTAATTTCAGTAAGATGTTATCACATATTCATTATTAACTGCCGTTACCGTCTACCGTTATCAACTACCACCATGCTACCACCATCACCATACTCGACCACCACCACCGCCACTACCACCACCACCACTACCACCATAGTCAACCACCACCACCACCATCATCCTCAATCATAGTCGCCACCGTTATCGACCGTCACCATCTACCATCCCCACCACTCTGACCACCATCATTATCACCCACAATCAATACTTATCCACCTCAACTACCACATGCAACCACTCCATCACCATTAATGACCACAGATGGCACCGCCCATCATTATAACCTACCACCACCTTTCTCAATCACAAACCGTCACCTGACATTATTAGCTATCACCACCCACCACCACCATCCTCAAAGAAATATAGAGTACAACATAGGGGTGTGCATTCTAATCGGTTTATCGATAAATCGAATCGATTATTTGTTATCGAATTATCGATATCGAGTTATCGACTTATCGATTTCGATTTCGATTTCGATCAAGAAAATTTTTTTATCGAGTTATCGATTTCGATTTCGATTTCGTCCTCTCGAGTTATCGACTTATCGACTAATCGATAAGATATACCAAAAAAATAATTATACCCTTATTCTATATACTTTTTCTTTTATCCTAACTTATTATTTCTATTATTCTATACCTACCCATGTTATTCCCTAATTTCCTCTACCCTAGCCATTTTTTTAATTAATGTTGTCTCTTTCTTAATTTTTTTATCAATTGTAATACACTGCAGGTTCTGTGCATGTTTGTTTCCAAACTTCACATGTTTAAAGAACAATATCGGTATATTTGTGTGATAACTGCATTTTACTAGTTAACTTCTTTTAAAAGATAATTTAGGAATAAGTCTGTTTATGTGGTGACACTACTAGTTAATACATTGTTTGGAAGATTAAGGCAATTCTTCTATTGCTAAGTTGCACGTTCTGCTGCTTACATATCTTGGAGGTGCATCAACCCATCCTTTATTTGTAAGCTCCAAATTTGCATTTTCTAACTATGTGAGAACTTGGTTATAGTTTTAAAGCGTGTGCACACTTTAAAGTTCACATATCCCAATTGGACAACTACTATGGCTAAACGGTATAATCTACCTTATTGAAAATCGATAAATCGAATCGATAAGCACCCAAAATCGATAAATCGAAATCGAAAAAATCGAAACCTTATTGAAACGATAACGATAAGCATATGTACAAATCGATAATCAATAAGAAATTATCGATAATGGTCAAAATCGAATCGATAAATCGATTGCACACCCCTACCACTATCAATCACTACTAGCCATTAGTATGAACTACCATCATCAACCAAAACTACCACCAACCACCGCCTATAGTCAGCATTCACCTGCAGCCATCACCACCAACAACTATCATATTTTAAAAATTATATATTTTATTGATACATTATTAGATTAGTTAGTATTTCATTTGAATTTATGTTTATTATTTTTCAAATAGTGATAAATTTTATGCATTCAGATGTAAAAAATCAAACATTCTTAATTTTTAGTATTTTGATCTTAATATACATCTTAATTTATTCAGATGTGTATTCAGATTCGAATGTCTTGATCTTAAAACATATCTTGATATTCAAATATGTATTCAGATTCAGACGTCTTAATCTTAAAAAAAAAGAAAAAAATAAATGAGGCCTTAAGCACTTTTATCATTATGAAACACCACACAAATCAAAAAAATATTTGAAAGCCATTAAATACTTAAAATAAGCCAATTCGAACATAGCCAATTCGAACACCCTTTATGTAGGTACCCTCTTCTCCATGTTTCCTCCATTAATTGCAAAAGAGAATATATAAAGGTGGTTCATGCATATAAATCAGTGAGAAAGCTCCAATTGTGCGAATATCAGAAAAAAGATTGCTAGCTAGAAGTCACAATCCAAAAGCATATGTTCTCTTTCATTTTTACCCTTAATTGCGATATATATATACTCGGAGTTGTTTTACATGATTATTGTAATTAACTAATAATGAAATAATAGTAATCAATTTTACGAGGTTGCTTATAATTAGGGGTGTGCATTCGAATTGGTTTATCGATAAATCGAATCGATTATTTATTATCGAAATCGAAATAAAAAAATCAAAAAAATCAAAACCTTATTGAAACGATAACGATAAGCATATGTACAAATCAATAATCGATAAGTAATTATCGATAAGGATCAAAATCGAATCGATAAATCGAATGCACACCCCTACTATAGACACTTGTAAAATGAATAATTACCTATTTGTGTAGATTAATATAACATACAGAATATATATATATTCCGCTACTATTTTGAAAGCGGCTATACAATATCATTTTCCTAATCTATACCCTTTCCTTTACCCTAAGTCCATTACCGTATATTTTTCTCTATCACATTTAAGAAAGTGATCATATTTAAAGATCAAGAGAATGAAGTTCAAATTAATGGAAAATAGAATTAGCCGTGATGATGTATTTTATTTTATTTTTTTATACCGTTGGAGTGTTGGTGGCATACATTTGATCCCTTACTTTAGTTTTGTTGCATGTGCTCGTTGACACAATTTTTATGTTATAAATGGTGCTCGTCTTATTTTAGCTTCTTTTTGTCAATATTAGTTAGGCGCGTTATAGCGATATACTTTCCGTGGAATCCCATAAATTTTCTTATTGGTGTAATCGATAACTGAATCGATAAGCCCCCAAAATCGATAAATCGAAATCGAAATCGAAAAAATCGAAAACTTATTGAAAGGATAACGATAAGCATATGTGCAAATCGATAATCGATAAGTATTTATCGATAAGTGTCAAAATCGAATCGATAAATCGAATGCACACCCCTACTTATAATTAATGTTTATAGTCCAAAATTTTATCAGTTATTATCTTATAAATAACCTGATTAAATATACATCGTAACTACATGGTCGATATTTTCATTCTTTTTAGCTTCAAAAACATGTTAAAAATAAGATTCCATTTCTGAAACTTTTCCCTATAAATACATACCCCTCACCATAATATATCTTGCAGCAAGCAACTCCTTGTATTATATCCTATTTTCTTACTGAAAGAGTTACTTAATTATTTCCCTTTCCCCAAAAAAGACAGCAAAAATGTCTTTAATGCCCCTATTTAACGGTCGCAGAAGCCATGCACGCCGCCGCGTAGAGAATCCACCACCACCACCAACAACAATGACGCATCAATCCCAAATAAGTCAGGGTTTGAACCGACAAATTCCATATTTTCCAACAACAACAATTACTACACATCAACCTCAAACAAGTCGGGGTCAGCAGGATCCCGCCCATGAATTTTATCTTCAAAACCCTCGTTCTCTCATAGCACCAGCTCTATCTTTCCACAACGAACCCCAATCTATAGCTCAAATTGAATATAAAGGAACTCCAGAGGCACATATTTTTAGAGCTAATTTACATGGATATAAGAAAGAAGAAGTAAAGGTACAGGTGGAGGATGAAAGAGTACTAAAGATAACTGGGGAGAAGAAATTAATAGAAAAGGGATATGATAACTGGCACCATTTTGAAAGAAAAATTGGGAAATTCTTGACTGCTTTTGATCTGCCTCAAGATGCTAGAGCTGATAAAGTGAAGTCATCAATGGAAAATGGGGTGCTTATTATCACTGTTCCTAAGAAGGGAGTTAAGAAATCACACGTTAGAACAGTTCGAATTATTTAATGGTGGAATTTCTTTTTTTGCACACTAATATACATTTTAATATATATATATATATAATGTTACGTTCAGTATTAATGTAGTGATGTGAAATAAAGAGGAAAAAAGAAAGGAAAGTAAACCTTCTAATTACTGGAGACGATGGATTAGATGTGGTTTGGTATGTGTGGTTTGGTAGGGTCCTCTGTAGATGTCTTGTGTTTTGTATCGTGCTCCCTATGGTAGTTACTGTTAGTTGTTATTGCATGCCTTTTAATTTACGATTTTATGTGTAGTTATCTGTTTATATATTTTTTGCCGGAGTCACTAATGCTCTTTTGTTTTTCCTTTTCTTTTTCTCTTCTTTCTCTTCCCTTTCACTTGAGCCGATGGTCGATTGGAAACAACCTCTCTGCCCTTTCGGGTAGGGATAAAACTTGTGTACGTATTATTCTCCCCAGACCCCACTTTGTGGGAATACATTGGGTAGTTGTTGTTCTTGTTGGAGACTATGGATTAGAGTTGCTTTGTAATAGTAGTAGCTACTCATATAAATAAAGGGTATTTCTTTCATGTTTGTTCTTTTTGTGGCAAATTTGGAGTTAAAAATATTAATAAAAATAGCGACATGAATAAAGAGTATACTGCTGAGTGGTGACAGGTACAATCCGATATAATTAGGTTCTCATATTTTAAACTAGATTTTCCATGATAATATCTAAAACGACTACTGCTCAGGCTCATGAATCAATTCCTTTTGGATTCTGATTAGTTTAAGGAACATTCTATGGTCTTAAAAGAGGAGGTAGAGTGAAAGATTCAATTCCATTGTATTCGAGGAGTCAAGGATTTGCTGGGAATTCCGGATCGAAGAAAAGATTTTCGACTAATTGTATAAAATCAATTGACAGCTGAACTAGTTATCCGTCTTTGAATTTGGAGTTATGAAACTTTTCCTAGACAAGGTAACATCTAGATTTTAAGTCAAAATGCGCAGAATATCACTATAGCCATTTTTTTCTAGGTTGAAGGACGCTTCTTCTGCTCTACTGGTTGAACCAAATTTGAAGTTTTATTGACCCTGCCTGGATGGGAAATTAGGAATTCGTATACCTGAACTTGAACCCTAAACAAGTTGCACCATAGATAAAATTTACAAATAGCCACTTTTCAAACCCTACAATAGAAAAATAGTCATTGTCGTGAAGTTTCAAATTTACATACGAAATTCTAGAATTGTTGGACTGACGGACCATTCAACTAATAGGCCCAATAGATAATTCCTGTTTTAGTGAGTTTTCATTATTTTCAGGCCCGCATTCTATAACACCCGGGCCCAGTTATTTTGTAATAAGTTTTGACTATATACATTACTGGAGGATTCTAGAAGAAAGAAAGAATAAAAAAGTTCAGTTTTCGTTCATCGTTTATCTCTCTCATTTTAGAGTTTTCTTCCTTAACTTGATTTCTTTAATTGAATCAATAATGGAGTCTAACATGGTATCAGAGCGGTTCAATCGATCCGCCTCACTCGAGGCTTTCTTCCGATGGTAACCTTCAAGTCTGGTTCGACGATTTCGCTCAGATCGAAGAGTTTTCTGTAAGGACTTTCTGGAAATCTTTTTACCTTGTTCGTCTCCTTTCGGGTGTAAGAACACTTTAGCTTCTTCAGGTGTGCAAAGAAGGAGGGTAAAAATTTCTGTCCTCTAGATTGCATGTGAAAGTCTAGGTGAAATTAGGGCATTTCGCCATACTTGTGAAATTTTTTGATCTGGTTTATTTCTGCAATCCTTACAAATTGTTGATATAAGAGTTCCGTTCTGTGATTGAATATGGAAACTTCTTCAATTTCTACTGAAATATTTACTGAGTTTACTGTAGACCCATCTCACCCGTTTTATGTTCACCCTTCTGATAGCCCTGGGAGTCAATTAGTTGCCATCCCGTTCAATGGAATTGGTTTTGTGCATTGGAGGAGTAGTATGCTTACTTCCTTATCTACCAAAAATAAATTAGGAATAGTGACTGGTAAAGTACCTCAACCTTACCTCAACCTCCACCTAATTCCCCTTATTATCCCTTCTGGGAAAGATGTAATGATATGGTGAAAGCTTGGATCACCAATTCTTTACCTAGGGAGATAGAAGTGAGTGTTATGTGCCTCATCACTGCTAGGAAAGTGTGGTTCCAAATACATTCAAATCCAAAGAGAAATAAGTTCTACCTCCCATGGTTCTTCTGATATTGCTGCTTATTTTACCAGAATGAGGGCCTTGTGGGATGAATTGAATTCTTTTTATGTTGGTCCTACATGTACATGTGGAGCATTACCTAAATTTATTGACTACCAACACCTTTTCTAATTTCTGAGTGGTCTAAATGACTCATATTCCACAGTCAAAAGTAGCATTATGCTTATGTCTCCTCTTCCATCTATTAGTAAAGCATACTCTCTACTTCAACATGACGAGAGTCAAAAGGAAAATCAGTCTCCAAATCTGGGATTTTCTGGTGATTCAGCTTCCTTCTCTGCCGCTTCTTCCAACTTCAACACTTTTGGAGGTTATCAACACAATGCAAAGCCTTTCAATCAAAGAGTAAGTTTTGACCAAACTAAGAAGTCTTCTATGTCTTGCAAGTACTGCAAGAAGCCTGGACACACAGTAGATAAATGCTATAGGCTCCATGGCTTTCCAAGAGATTTCAAATCCACAAGAAACAAAAGGCTTGCTTCTGCTTCTTGTGCACAAGTGGAAGATAATCCTACTCAAGTGGTACCTCCAAATGAAACCACAGCCTATGGCTTCAGCAAAGAGCAATATCAGCATCTCATGTCCCTATTTTTTACAGGCTCATATATCTACTGGAAATCATCCTTCCACTTCTGGTGACAATATTGCCTTTGCCAACTTTACAGGTGTGTGTCACATGCCTATAGAACAACAACTTATAGTTAATTCAGAAGTTCAATGTTTGTCTGCTCAGTTAGGAAAAGTACCTTGGATATTAGATTCAGGAGCAACAAATCACATGACCTCTAATAAACAATTTTTACAGAGTGAAGTAGACCATCTATTGAAACAAGGTTATCTCACCGAGTTGTTTAGTGAGAAAGGAAAGCAAGCTTACATGAAAAACAGGCAGGAGCCACCAAAGCCTTCATCACCCAAGAGGACCGTGAATGTTATAAGTGGGGGAGAAGATATTTATGGATTGACATATACAACTTCGAACAAAGTTTCAAAAATCACAATCACGTACGGAAAACGTGTACGCCAAACCCTAGAGGATGAAGTTATCGCTTTTGATGATGCAAACACAGAAGGAGTGATCACCCCCCATAACGATACACTGGTAATATCTTTACTCGTACTTGATATGAAAATAAAGAGAGTATTGATTGATCCAGGAAGTTCTGCAAATATCATATTGTTAAGGGTGCTGCAAGAAATGCAAATAGTAGATAAGATGATTCCAAAGGCACATACTCTATCAGGATTCAATAATTTAGCGTAGTAACTAAAAGAGAGGTAATTCTAACAACTTTTGCAGAAGGTGTTGTGAAAGAAATTAAATTTCAGGTAGTAGATATAGAGATGGCATATAATATAATCATGGGGAGACCATAGATTCATGATATGGGTGTTGTCCCGTCAACTCTACATCAAGTTATGAAATTCATGTCACCATGGGGAATCTGTCAAATTCGTGGGGAACAACATACATCAAGGAGTATTAATACTGTAGCAGGTACGAGTGATGTAAATAACATCGAAGGAAATATAGACCAATACCAAGATGATCAAGGGAAGACAGATTTAAACTCTAGATCTGATATGAATCAAAAACTCGAAGATGATCAAAACATCAAAACATCAATTGAGGAGCTCAAGCCTGTGATACTATATGGACAAAGGCATGAATGAAGAATTTGCGTGGGAGCCAAGCTCAGACACACAAGGTAAGTTAATTGAATTCTTAAAAACTAACGCATATTGTTTTGTTTGGCCCAATATTGATATGACAGGGATACCACTGGATGTGATAATTCAAAGACTAAATAAAGACCTATCTTGCACGATCATAAAACAAAAGGCAAGCAAAAAAATTTCAAAAAACATTTGACAAGAGGGGTTGCTCTGATGGTAAGTAACCCCCACTTCCAACCAAGAGGTTGTGAGTTCGAGTCTCCCCAAGAGCAAGGTGGGAAGTTCTTGGAGGGAAGGATGCCGGGGGTCTATTTGGAAACAGCCTCTCTACCCCAGGGGTAGGGGTAAGGTCTGCGTACACACTACCCTCCCCAGACCCCACTAAGTGGGATTATACTGGGTTGTTGTTGTTGTTGTTGTTGTTGTATTTGAAGCAAGGAAAATCCCAAAAGCTATTCAAAATTAGGTCAATCTGAAATGACCAAAGATGAGTGAAAAGCTATCCATTTATTTTTATCAGAAGTTGCGGTAAGTGTTGTCTAAATTCGAAAAGATCAAGGCAAACAATCTTTTATCTATTATGTAAGTAAATTTTAGATGCTGAGACACGATATTTGTAACTAAAAAAACTAGCTTCGATAATGACATTTAGAAAATTGAGACCTTATTCTCAATCACATCCCATTGTTATGGGCATTGCTTTTTCCATTATGAAGCATTTTGCATAAACATCAGTTATCAGAACGAAGCAAATATGAAATTAGTTATCAGCCTGGTGTTGTTATAAAATCTCAAGAGTTAGCTGGTTTCATAATTGATTTCAATCAAAGACTATATCTATAAGAAAAGTAACAAGTTCTGAATGGTTCTAACCCATAGACTTAGATTTTATTTGCTAATGGTTCATCTAATATAAAAGACACAGGCCTAGTAATGTTTCTCGTACTTCTTTTAGATTTATTAGACGAACTATAAAATGTCATTTTATGACTAACAATGAAGTAGAGCATGAGGTTGTGATTTCAGGTTTGAAATCGGCAAGGGAACTTAGCATAACCCTTGTTGTTAATCAAATACTAGGGAGTGTTACAGCCAGGGAAACTCGAAAGCGAGCAATTGAACGGTACAACAACCGACAAGCGAGTCTCATGTACTTTAAAAATGGGGACTTGGTGCTCAAAAAGGTGTTCCAATCCATGAAGACTGTTGACTCTGGAAAGATAAGTAACATAGCAAAGAAGGCGACATACTAGTTAGAGACAATGAGTGGTAAGATCTTACCTTCACATTGTAATGATGAACATATAAAAGAGATGTTACTTCTAAGGGAGTAGTCACAATCAGGTATCCTATTGTTAAATTTTTCTTTTGATTTATTAAGGTGTTACTAACGATTTTAGATGCTAGGCAAAAATCCTAACTCGAGCCAAATGATGAGTCACGGCCCACACGGCAAAATGGAAAATTCTTAAATTTCAAGCCTAGGTTTATATTAATCTAATGGAAATATACACGGGTTAGGCAGTCTTTATCTATAAAGCGTACTTTCGAGTCCCGTATATTTTTCTGTATCAGGAAAAGGACCAATCTAAGAGATACAAACAAGTGCTCGGGGCTTCATTCTCCATCGCTCATTAATTTGGAATATAACAATTAAATAGTTTATTATTAATATTTTGACCATAAGTAAAATATTAATGTATTAAACTAATTATAATTCTATAGTAGGGAGGATAATATATAATGTGAAAAATAATGATAGTGTGCAGATACTTATACTTTGAATTAATTTAAATAAATTAATTAAATAATATTATATTACTGATAGAATTAAATGATTGAAAGAGTTATGAGTAAGAGGAAAAGTGTAAAATATACATTAAATCTTAAGACAAAGAAAATTATATGTATTGATGATTATTAAGAGGATAATACTCAAGACACTAAATCAGTTGGTAAACTAATAAAAGATCACACGACAATATAACAATATGAAGTAAGGTGTAATATAATAGCTATAACAAAGAACAAAAAAGAGAAAAAAAAATGTAGAAGAATAAGAGATATTTGAGAAATGATTTCATGTCTCTTTCTAATTAATATCTAATGATTAATTATAAGTTTTATGTGAAAATTTATATTAAGGTTATTTGCACATAACCTAAATAATTCAAATAATGATTTAACACAATTTGTGTCCGTGCATCCCAAGGATATTAATACTAGTACATAATTAATGGTAAAATTATTGATCGATTCCCCGGCCATACAAGGTCATAGTAAATATCATTTTTATGCACAACACTTGGCGATAAAAGTGAAGATAGTAAGGTAGTAACTCCAAGCAATCACGACCAGACTTGTTTCGGGCGCAGATCTAGAGTATGACATATGACTTTATGGAAATCAAGTAATTTTTGCGCATTATAAAATCTACTAAATATAAATATATGACCAATTATTGTAATTTTACTTAAAGTATCCGCATCTACCTTCGTTCTCCTTTTCACCACTTAAGGACAAAACTTTTATTCTTTCATACCTAATTCTCTAAATCTAAACCAAACATTCTTTTCATCATCATATTCTTCTTTAACTATCTACCCTATTCTTCCCCTAATCTCCACTATCAAAAACTAAAACAACAAAATTTCCTCTGCTTCTAAAACATCATACTGTAAAATCTTTCTTTGAAAATGGTCAGTAAGTCCAGTCCTGTGGAAGAAGCAGCTCTTGTGGCATTGTTGCTCGCTGTGAGTAAGTATTTTCCGTTATACTGTTATTTCTTTGTTGTGTCGCCGCCATATTATTCCAACATTTCGAACCACTAGCTGGAATTGAGCCACTTCCGCCATCATAACACCTGGGTTGAACCTGAGTCTGGGACCGAGCAACCATAGCTCCTAAATTCAAGTTCAGGGCCTGGACCACTCTATCTGGCAGTAAAACTGCCGTGTTCCCTGCTAATTACCCAACAAATGTTTTGAATACATATCAGTGTATAACATACTCCCTCTGTTTCATGTAATTTGACTCCGCACGAAATTTAGAAAAAGGAGGAAAGACTTTTGAAAGTTATAGACTTAAAAGCTTAATGTGTAAAAGGTTTGTGGCGCTATACCATTTGTGTGGCTATAAAAGCTTCTCACATCAAATAAATAAAATAAAAATTTAAAATTAAATTATTTTCAATTTTAAAAATATACCGTTTATTTTGGAATAGACTAAAAAAGTTCTCGAACACACAAAGTCACACATCAGTAAATAAATGAAAGAAAAATGATAGTTATGGTCAAATTGATTAGCTGGTACAAATTGAATCGGTCTTTGATGTTCACACCTACCCAAGAATACACAAACCAATTGAAAATCATCCATATGACACGAACCTGACACTAAACAACAGTCCAAAATTAGGGTCAGCTTCCACTATTAGTGCCAAGAGACCATCAAGAAGAGTACATTTAAACATAATTAAACCCAAATCTTCTTCATTAAGTACCAGTTTTTCAAATCCATCCATCCCCACTTGTATACGGTAAATTAAAGTAGGATACATAACCACTTTACACTAATCAATGACATAATTCAGATAATATCTACTTACGAAACCATAAAGTTATGCTAGGCTAGCGCAGACTCTCAAAAATGTCATATCCGTATTGAATCCTCCAAAGGTGAAGATATTTTTGGAGAGTCCGAGCAACATAAATGTCAAAATTAGTTATGCTATAATTAATTATTTAATCCTGTGATTATCAATTTAACTGCTATAGTGTAGAATAACTTATCAAGAAATTATTATTCCACCTTTTGGCAAGTATAAGTTATCCCGTACTAATTTTAATCATGTAATAAATCATCACAAGATTATTAATAGGTGATATTAAATTTTTTTCCTAGGATTATTTTTACTTATTCATAGTACCAAATGACACATAATAGGTATTAGAAAAAAAGGAACTGTACCTAGTTTCTTCTTAGTTTCAGTTTGTGTTCCAATTCCTCTAGGGAAGAAAACACCAGTTCCAGCACACTCCTTTTTGGGACCAGGATTTCCTAGAAAAACAGAGTGCATCCCTGAGCCAGGCTGCTGTCGCTGAGACTGCTGCAACGTGGGCCAGCTAGAAATTGAAGAATTCATAGGCCTAGCAACTCCATTTTGGCCTCTGCTCTGACTCAATTTCTGGTTGTTTTGGTTGAGCAGACACTGCCCAAATCCACCTTTAACCGAACCTAAAACTCCTTGCCCTTGCTTCATTATCTGCTGCTGTTTCAATCGCTGAAACTGCATTTCATAGATATTTATATGAAAGAATAACAATAGTTCAGCTTAGGACTGAATTTCAGTAGATAGCATAGCCACCCTGCCGCTTTCTAATAGTTCATATCTTTTTCGTTTCAAATTAGGAATCAAACAACAAGGTTTTCTTTAACTATATTTTTTACAAATATTTTTTAAATTATTAATTATTCTGACGTACTCTTTATATAAGTTCTAAATATGTAAATTTTAATTGGAAAAAAAAAAGAGAAATTTTACATACGAATTCAAACTGAAAACTAGTCAATTTGATATTCCAACACATATTCAAATAAATTGAAACGAGGGACTCACATCTAATACAGAAAATTAAGGCTTACTTGAGCTACATGCAACTGCTGGTAAGAGAGTTGATTTGAGTTCAATGACCCGAAACATGGTTTAGAGTTATTTGGAGGAACAGCGACTGTAGTTTTCATGGGCGTAGCACTTAATCCATTTTTGGTCTGATAAAGTCCAGCAGCATCCTCCATCATCCTGAGTCTAGCCACCTCTTCAGTAGCCGCGTAAAGAAGATCAAAAGCCCTATCGTTTCGGTTCATTGGCGGCGGGGAAGAGGGCTGTGAAGGGCAGTTTGGACTTTCACTACTTGAGCCCTGTTTACACCCGCATAACGTCGACTGAGGTGAACCTAACAATCTCCAGCCCTAGAAAAAGCAAAACCCCCCAAAAACTCATCTTAATCAACCAAAAAAATAAATTATGCCAGAAAAAGAAAAGGAACCAAAAAATGAGTAATACCTTTGTGTTTTGATAGCCGAAACCGGAGTCATGAAGTGTTGAGTGAGCCATTTTACGAGTTAACTCAGTGATATATTCTTCTTCATCACTCTCTGTATCCACTGACCCGACTGCTGACTCAATGGGCGAACTCAGGTCCGACTGAAGTCCAATCGGGTTAAACCCATGTTGAAAATCACGTGCAAGGCACTTTACGCCGTCGTTTCTCCCTTCTACAATAGAGCTAACCTTGAAGTCCATTAGAAGCTCATCGTCAGTTAAAAACTGTGAAGGAAGCCAAAACTCATAATAATCATTCAAGTTCTTCGCCATCTCAATCCTCACCAAAATAGCCAAAAAAACGACCTATTTAACACTTGTAATAAAGCTCATTTAATTAAAAGTAAGTATTCACAAAAGTTTGGATAAACTATTTAAGAGCCTTAATTAGTTGATTGAAAGGTTGCTGCCTCTTTAAGGTTTGATTATACACAACACCTTCTCCCTTGTGTTTACACTAAGAAAAAGGGATAGTAAACGAAAGCAGCAGTGATGTAAAGAGAATCAAAAGGAATTGGGTGAGAGGAGGAGAGAGAGCAGACCAATGGAGGCAGCACACAGTTTATATATATAGCGCGAGAGAGAGAGAATGGGATATAGTGGGGCTGGAACCAAGGAGTTTTGTATCCAATTGCGGTGTCAGTAAGTGACAACACGGCCCGCTAGCAAATCTTCCACTAATAAATTCTACCCATTGCATTTTTTGTGATCATGTGAATATACACGAGATTTACAATAGCATTATTTATATTTATTAGTATGCATTTGGACATAAAA
Organism: Nicotiana noctiflora; assembly: GCA_032618575.1. Taxonomy (NCBI): domain Eukaryota; kingdom Viridiplantae; phylum Streptophyta; class Magnoliopsida; order Solanales; family Solanaceae; genus Nicotiana; species Nicotiana noctiflora. Next base: position 36,349 of record JASVEL010001643.1, read on the forward strand.
TAAGTTTAGTTTATATTTGAAGTTAAATTGAAAAATTATATTTAAATATGCGTTTCATTCGAAAAAAATATTGTAATTTTATAAGTGAGAATTTTTTGACAAGTTTGAAAAAGTGGTCAAATCAACTTCTTGGTTTGAAAAACTCCTTTTTTTAAAAAAAAATTTAAAAACTTACAAAATTTCATGAACAGATATTTTTTTTTTTTTTAAAATATACATAAAAAAGGAAAAAAAATTATGAACTGATAGGCATTAGTAGTCATGGAAAATTTTAAGAAACTACATTAGCTAAAATCGAAAGATGAAGATCTAATGTTTATGGAAAATCGAAAGATCAAACTAAATAGATAAAAAATAATAATACTTTTTTAGTTTTGGTATTTGAATATTAATAAATTAATCAAATTTAATTTGATTTTAGTTTTAAATAAAAAAAGATTAAAAAGGTAAGAACCAAATCAATTATAAAATTCCATATTCAAAACTTTTACTACACATATGTATATGTATATTAACTTTATTAAATTTAATGGTTCATATTAATCATTTTTGGTTTGTAGTCTAGTTTTCTTATGTCATTTTATTTTAGTTTGATTAGCAGCTATTAAGTCCTGTAATCTGTTTTATTGGTTCTTATATTGAGACTTTAAACTTATCGTTACTTTTTAATGAGTAAATTTGACTCCAGGTATGTATGGCTAACTTTGATCCTCGTGAAATCGCCTTTATGTGTACAAATTATTTGGCAAGTGATAGTTATGAGAATTGTTGTGTAATTCTTTTGATTAAGTTGTTGGGTGCTCGATTAGTTTAGTCATGTGTGGTGTGGTATGAGATGTGAACCGAATGATGAAAAAATGAAATTATAATTGGTAAAGATATTGAGGATAATAGTAGTGATGACATACTTGGCTTCTTGTGGAAAACTAATGAAACAACTCGAATTGTTGATGAACTGTTGAGCATAATGGTGATGATACTCTCGGATATGGAAACATTATAACATTGTTGTGGTACCGGCTTGAAAATTATTTGGAAACATGAACCAATTTGTAAGTTGCTTATTGCCCTTGTTTGTGATCTTTGTGTAGTAATTTTGTTTGTTGTTTGTGATTGTTGTGATTTGAAACTGTACGGTGGGATCGGGTTGCACGCCGCAACACGAAGTAATAAGGTGTGGGTTGGGGTGATAAGGGTGGCCGATGTAATAAGGGTGGAAAGCGATCGAAATCGCCATTGAAACTGATATGAATAAAACTGTGAAATCATTGATGTGAATTGTGAAAGGAGACAGCAGGAGAGTTTGCAACCTGTGGGGCACTGATTGCCCCTTTGTTTGATTTGATTGTGCTTTCCGTGTATGTTTGGTTGTTGCCAAAATCTTATTCCAGCACTTTCATATAGTGCCAACAGCAACTGGAACATGCGATATATCGAACCCATCTCTCAGATCAACCATTCATGAATCCATCGACTGATACTACAACAGATTCCCAAGCCAAACCTCGATATTACCTTTCTAGCAAGCTGAAATCAAATCTGTTCGTACTCATTAATGACTCCAACGATCACCTCGACTACAACACACCATTCTGGTAATATGACATCTCAACATAGGCCTAAGCCTCAACTTGCATAATACACGCACCAACAGGAAACGGTTTGAACATACTCATATCATGACAAACAACTCAAACGAAGGGCTGTAATTCAAATTCATCAGTACCATCACAACACAAGGCTGAGACCACGTCTCACATTATAGAAATAGAATGCCCGAATCTGTCTCGTAGGGTCCAATTTCCATGTAGCCTCATTACAATGTGCGATCCTATCCGAACACTGTTACACATGAAATACCTCAAGTCACCATGCTCAAATAGACAGCCATGCACAGATTGATGTCTCAAACCAAGCAATCCATCACACCCACGGTGAAGCAAGTAATATACACTATTCAATCCTGAAAGGACACAACCGATGCGCTATTCGCCGAGCAACACCCAATACGGACTTTCCTCAGAAACGAGGAAGCAAGGTATACAAAGTAACATATGGAAAACTATTCTCAACATCACACTGTTGCGCAACCCGATCCAGATAACATACCTGGTGTGCCACCCGACCCACACATATATCTCACAAAAGGAGATGCACATCGAGCCAAATTCGCTCATTACAATAAACACATATTGTCTCATGCCCGGCCACAAGAAACGCATCCGGAAAAAAAGTCCCTCAGTACCGAAACTGAATCAACGGTAGAAACCTCTGCACTAACATCCGCCACGAAGGCCCAACTAATAAAGCAATACTTGCCAGCCGTCCGCTGGTTTTTGGAATATCAACCACTCTACTAGAACAAAATTCGATGCACATTGCCACGCAAACGGTGGCATTTTTTGACATAGCTCATAGCATGATAGTCTAGAATAATCCAACACTGATACAATCAGTCTGCAATCGAATATCATAAACAAAATCTAACATACCAAGCAAAGAATGATCCACTCGGACCTCTAATTTTCCAATAACCGCTAAACGGTATCGATACATACGTTCTACAACCACTGCATAGTCGGATCACGAGAACTTCTAGTCTCCAACACATATAACACATGAATCACTATGCATGACCCCGCACTCCATCGTACGTATACATAACTGATTCACGTCCAAGCAACGGTCGTAGTCAATATAACTTGGTTTAATAAGTCCAAGATCGATCCCACAGAGAATTAACCTATCAATCACAACTTTCACAACCCAAGAGTACTTACGAATCAAGTTCCCAAAATTTAGAATATCTTTGTGTATGATTTTCGAATATCTAGTTTGCAAGAATTAAAGAATGCTTTAAAAGAAAGACTTGAATGTTGAATGAAATAATATAGAGAAAGACTAAGGTATTGATTTCCCTATTGACGGAATCCCTTATCGTTATGCTCATACAAATTGTTAATATATTCTATCAATCATGAACGCTATGTGTATCGTAACCCTCTCCCGAGCAATTACAATAATTTACTAGTGCACTCTCCCGAGCTACCCTAGCTAGCTTTAATTTGAATAGTTCACTTTAGATTGCACCCAAGACTTCGTTATTCCTAACCCCGTCTTTACGCCTAAAATTATAGATTCCTCTAATAACCTAGGTGTGGTGTTGTTCAACAATAAACCTAAATATGCACTCTTTTCCAAGTTATGCACACTAAATAGGCACCGCTAATTGGGACGTCTACCAATTAACTACAATAAGAATGAAGTTGAACAAATAGAAATCTAAGTCACAATTTGTACTCACATAAACGATAAGTTCATCAATCAATAGGTTCCATCAAAACCTTAGAAAAGAATTTAGCTACTCATGCTTGAAGAAACAAAAAGAATAATAATTGAAATCATAAAGAATTGCTTGATATAAAAATAAAGAAAGAGTTTGAGAGGAATCTCTCCTACTAAAACCTTGCAAAAGTATTGAAGAAATAAAGTACATGCCTCTATGGGCAAACTAGGAGTTTATATAGAGGTTTTAGGGCTTAAAAACTAAGTTTGAGTCCAATTGGGATTTGCTGCAGCGGTGACTTCCGCGGTTCGTTCGCGGCCGCGGACGGACCGCGAACAGTAAAACTTCAGAGAGCCAGTTTTTCCGCGGTTCATCCGCGGTCGCGGAGAAACCGCGGTTTTTGACCCTGTTCCGTTGCGAATTTGGAAAAACTCAAAACAGGAAAGTTGTAGCCCTTTGAATTATCTTTCCAACCATATATTATGGAACCAAAATGGAGATCTGAGCGAAACGTTATGTCCAATTTACTAAACAGTGCACAATATGCCTCATCCATTCTTCGCTTGTTCAACACTTATCAAATTTGACCCCCGAACTCGATCCCGGCTTAATTCCTTGAGCTTTTACTCAGACTTCAAAGCTCCAAATCACTTAAATTCATTACATAACATCCATATAACTCGGAATCACACCTTTCCGGCTACTTTCAACATAAGTTCTTGACTTGTACCACTTTTTGGCCTTTTTCACCATCTTTTGACTCCAAAACTTGCTCTTTTAGTCTTCATTAGCTCAAGTGTACCTATAACACACTAATAACACTAATAAAAGCATTTTGTTATCATAAACAATATCAAAACAACAATAAAGCGTGATTATTTAGGGCATTAATATAGTCAAATTCACCTATTATCAATACCCCACACTTAAACCTTTGCTCGTCCTCGAGCAACCTTAATCATACTTTAGGCCAATTTTATTTATGTCTCCCCCAATTATGTAACAAAAAAACTATTATACATGAACAACCTAAGATATGTATAATCTTTACTTAACCGCAAATTCTCATGCCCACACATTATTACTTACTCTACTTATTACCAAAAACTTGCAAATTCACCTTCTTCCTTTTGAATTACATGCCCTCACACAATTTATTGAGAGAAAATCCCACACATTAACCATTCAAATACATGGAACTTATAAATGTTGAAAAAAATTCACTCACTCTCAATAAAGAACATTCGTATGAATACAGACACACCATAGGCTTGCCCCTAGTGTAATACTCCACTAATCGAGTTATTCAATCATAGATCAAGAGGTCTTTAAGGGTTGTAATGTAGGCTATGGGACGGGTAGGATACTTTTAGGTATAGTGACTGGCCTCCCTAAGCACTTTTCTTTTCTCTTTCACCACTTTCCCTTTTAGTTTTCTTCCTTATGTCTCCCATAAACATTTATTCACCTTTATTTGCTTTTAATCCCCATTTTTCTTTTGTTGGTGTAACTAGCCTTTGTAATTTTCATATATACATTTATATAACTCTTTTTCTCATTGCTTTGCAACACATTTATATTATTTTGGCCAGCTTACTATTTTCTACCATTCATTCTTGATTTTCCCTTTTTACCTTCCTTTCACCCCACACTTAATCTTTTGCATATTCATTACAATACAAGTGCTTCTAGGAGGTAAAGTAGAACAAATATAATAATTTGAAGAACATTCAAGGGTTATCAAAGAATAGGCTTTAAGCTCGAAGGGGTTAACTAAGATATAATGTACGGGTGAATTCATGTCTATTGATATATGGGGTTACACAAAGAAATGCCTCTATCCTTTCTACAACCGAATAACTTCTATTTCGCTTTGCAAACACACAGGGCAAGTTCTAGGCATCATGTACGACATACAATGTAAGTAAAAACCTCACACACACATGGCATGCAACTCATTTGGAATCCGGTTTATCTACAAAATCCTATCAATGTTCAAGCAAGCATTACTGTGCAATTTAAGGCATATTGAGATTCTACAGTCAAGCTTAGAAGATACATTCTCAAGTTCAATTTACGCTTTTGCTAATGTGCATATTCGGGGTTACATGTTGCCCTTTACCTCTAATCCTAAGAAAAAAAAGAAAGAAAGAAAAAAAAATCTACCTAACCCGGTTCAATAAAAACCCTTGGAAAAGAACCGTGGTCAAAAGAAAAACCAAGGGGGAGATGATACACTACCTAAAAAAAAGAAAATAAAAGAAAGAAAAATTCATACGTGGACTACTTCCCTCAAGAGTACTTGTCCTAAATAGTCCGTCATAAAGAAGAGTCCTCTACTCATATTTTTGTATTTTTTCAAATTTTCAAATTTTTTTTTTTTTGTGTTTTTAATCCGACTTAGACCCTTAAGAAACCCGTCGCCAAGTGTCTATCATCGAGCCAAGCCAACTATTTATATTAACAACTAAAACTAATATATACAACATATAATACAAGATAAGTCTCCCACCCCACACTTAAAATCATGCCATGTCCTCATGGCATAATAATACATGTATAACATAGAAGGGTGAGAAAACATACCTGGGATCTACCCCGTGTCTAGCAAATTTATCACTTTCTTTTTCATCCTATCCTTCATATTCGGGTTCAGCCTTCTTTTGCGTTTCCTGGAAGGTTTGTGCCTCTCTTCCCGGAGAATCTTGTGCATGTAGTATGCAAGGCTGATCCCCTTTATGTCTGCCATGGTCCACCCAATGGCAGTCTTGCATTCTTTTAGTACCTGTATAAGCTTTTGGGCCTGCACATCTAATAAATTAGATGAGATAATAACAGGTAAGGTGGAGTTAGGATCTAGAAATTCATGCCTGAGATGTGATGGTAGTGGTTTAAGCTCAAGCTTTGGTGGCTCTTCTATGGATGGCTTTGGTTGAAGTGGATCTTCAATAGTTAATTTTGCATCGTCGGTCTCCACTATCACATCAACCGCATCAATGAGAGAGCAATTTGCAAACTCACTAGGACGCCTCATGGATTTTTGCACATTGAAGATGATCTCCTCATCATTCAACCTCATCTTGAGTTCCCCAGTTTCACAATCAATTATGGCTCTCCCGGTGGCTAGGAATGGTCTTCCCAAGATTATGGGAATTTCTTCGTCGACCTTGCAATCAAGAATAACAAAATCGGCGGGAAACACGAACTTCCCAACCTGGATTAGCACATCATCTATAATACCAAATGGACGCTTAACCGTCCCTGTCAGCAAGCTGTAAAAGCATAGAGGTGGGTCTGGCTCTCCCAATACCTAACCTCTTATAGATAACTAAGGGCATGAGATTAATGCTTGCCCCCAAATCACATAAAGCCTTAGTAAAGGCATAATTCCCTATAGTGCATGGGATGGTGAAGCTACCTGGATCAGATAGCTTCTCAGCAATGGGTCTAGAGACCACTGCACTACAAGTCTGTGTAAGTGTAACTGTGGCCAAGTCTTGGAAATCAAATTTCCGCGACATCAAATCCTTCATCATCTTAGCATAACCAGGCATTTCTTTTAAAGCTTAAATTAATGGAATGTTTACCTGGATTTGCTTGAGCATGTCGAAGAACTTTTTGTATTGTTCCTCTTTTTGGTGTTTGGCCAAC
>JASVEL010001644.1:0-45137 GCA_032618575.1 Nicotiana noctiflora
GGGTGAACATAAAATGGGTGAGATGAATCTACAGTAAACTCAATAAATCTTTCAGTAGAAATTGAAGAAGTTCCCATATTCAATCACAGAACGGAACTCTTATATCGAAAATTTGTAAGGATTACAGAAATAAACCAGATCAGAAATTTTCACAAGTATGGCAAAATGCCCTAATTTCACCTAGACTTTCACATGCAATCTAGAGGACAGAAATTTTTACCCTCCTTCTTTGCACACCTGAAGAAGCTAAAGTGTTCTTACACCAGAAAGGAGACGAACAAGGTAAAAGGATTTCCAGAAAGTCCTTACAGAAAACTCTTCGATCTGAGCGAAATCGTCGAACCAAACTTAAAGGTTACCATCGGAAGAAAGCTTCGAGTGAGGCGGATCGATTGAACCTCTCTGATACCATGTTAGACTCCATTATTGATTCAATTAAAGAAATCAAGTTAAGGAAGAAAACCCTAAAATGAGAGAGAGAAACGATAAACGAAAACTGAACTTTTTTATTCTTTCTTTCTTCTAGAATCCTCCAGTAATGTATATAGTCAAAACTTATTACAAAATAACTGGGCCGGGTGTTATACAATGTGGGCCTGAAAATAATGAAAACTCACTAAAACATGAATTATCTATTGGGTCTATTAGTTGATTGGTCCGTCAGTCCAACAATTCTAGATTTCGTATGTAAATTTGAAGCTTCACGACAATGACTATTTTTCTATTGTAGGGTTTGAAAAGTGGCTATTTGTAAATTTTATCTATGGTGCAACTTGTTTGGGGTTCAAGTTCAGGTATACGAATTCATAATTACCCATCCAGGCAGGGTCAATAAAACTTCAAATTTGGTTCAACCAGTAGAGCAGAAGAAGCGTCCTTCAACCTAGAAAAAAATGGCTATAGTGATATTCTGCGCATTTTGACTTAAAATCTAGATGTTACCTTGTCTAGGAAAAGTTTCATAACTCCAAATTCAAAGACGGATAACTAGTTCAGCTGTCAATTGATTTTATACAATTAGTCGAAAATCTCTTCTTCGATCCGGAATTCCCAGCAAATCCTTGACTCCTCGAATACAATGGAATTGAATCTTTCACTCTACCTCCTCTTTTAAGACCATAGAATGTTCCTTAAACTAATCAGAATCCAAAAGGAATTGATTCATGAGCCTGAGCAGTAGTCGTTTTAGATATTATCATGGAAAATCTAGTTTAAAATATGAGAACCTAATTATATCGGATTGTACCTGTCACCACTCAGCAGTATACTCTTTATTCATGTCGCTATTTTTATTAATCTTTTTAACTCCAAATTTGCCACAAAAAGAACAAACATGAAAGAAATACCCTTTATTTATATGAGTAGCTACTACTATTACAAAGCAACTCTAATCCATAGTCTCCAACAAGAACAACAACTACCCAATGTATTCCCACAAAGTGGGGTCTGGGGAGAATAATACGTACACAAGTTTTATCCCTACCCGAAAGGGCAGAGAGGTTGTTTCCAATCGACCATCGGCTCAAGTGAAAGGGAAGAGAAAGAAGAGAAAAAGAAAAGGAAAAACAAAAGAGCATTAGTGACTCCGGCAAAAAATATATAAACAGATAACTACACATAAAATCGTAAATTAAAAGGCATGCAATAACAACTAACAGTAACTACCATATGGAGCACGATACAAAACACAAGACATACCAAACTACATCTAATCCATCGTCTCCAGTAATTAGAAGGTTTACTTTCCTTTCTTTTTTCCTCTTTATTTCACATCACTACATTAATACTGAACGTAACATTATATATATATATATATTAAAATGTATATTAGTGTGCAAAAAAAGAAATTCCACCATTAAATAATTAGTGTGCAAAAAAAGAAATTCCACCATTAAATTATTCGAACTGTTCTAACGTGTGATTTCTTAACTCCCTTCTTAGGAACAGTGATAATAAGCACCCCATTTTCCATTGATGACTTCACTTTATCAGCTCTAGCATCTTGAGGCAGATCAAAAGCAGTCAAGAATTTCCCAATTTTTCTTTCAAAATGGTGCCAGTTATCATATCCCTTTTCTATTAATTTCTTCTCCCCAGTTATCTTTAGTACTCTTTCATCCTCCACCTGTACCTTTACTTCTTCTTTCTTATATCCATGTAAATTAGCTCTAAAAATATGTGCCTCTGGAGTTCCTTTATATTCAATTTGAGCTATAGATTGGGGTTCGTTGTGGAAAGATAGAGCTGGTGCTATGAGAGAACGAGGGTTTTGAAGATAAAATTCATGGGCGGGATCCTGCTGACCCCGACTTGTTTGAGGTTGATGTGTAGTAATTGCTGTTGTTGGAAAGTATGGAATTTGTCGGTTCAAACCCTGACTTATTTGGGATTGATGCGTCATTGTTGTTGGTTGTGGTGGTGGATTCTCTACGCGGCGGCGTGCATGGCTTCTGCGACCGTTAAATAGGGGCATTAAAGACATTTTTGCTGTCTTTTTTGGGGAAAGGGAAATAATTAAGTAACTCTTTCAGTAAGAAAATAGGATATAATACAAGGAGTTGCTTGTTGCAGGATATATTATGGTGAGGGGTATGTATTTATAGGGAAAAGTTTCAGAAATGGAATCTTATTTTTAACATGTTTTTGAAGCTAAAAAGATTGAAAATATCGACCATGTAGTTACGATGTATATTTAATCAGGTTATTTATAAGATAATAACTGATAAAATTTTGGACTATAAACATTAATTATAAGTAGGGGTGTGCATTCGATTTATCGATTCGATTTTGACACTTATCGATAAATACTTATCGATTATCGATTTGCACATATGCTATCGTTATCGTTTCAATAAGTTTTCGATTTTTTCGATTTCGATTTATCGATTTTGGGGGCTTATCGATTTAGTTATCGATTACACCAATAAGAAAATTTATGGGATTCCACGGAAAGTATATCGCTATAACGCGCCTAACTAATATTGACAAAAAGAAGCTAAAATAAGACGAACACCATTTATAACATAAAAATTGCGTCAACAAGCACATGCAACAAAACTAAAGTAAGGGATCAAATGTATGCCACCAACACTCCAACGGTATAAAAAAATAAAATAAAATACATCATCACGGCTAATTCTATTTTCCATTAATTTGAACTTCATTCTCTTGATCTTTAAATATGATCACTTTCTTAAATGTGATAGAGAAAATAATAGGATAATGGACTTAGGGTAAAGGAAAGGGTATAGATTAGGAAAATGATATTGTATAGCCGCTTTCAAAATAGTAGCGGAATATATATATATTCTGTATGTTATATTAATCTACACAAATAGGTAATTATTCATTTTACAAGTGTCTATAGTAGGGGTGTGCATTCGATTTATCGATTCGATTTTGATCCTTATCGATAATTACTTATCGATTATTGATTTGTACATATGCTTATCGTTATCGTTTCAATAAGGTTTTGATTTTTTTGATTTTTTTATTTCGATTTCGATAATAAATAATCGATTCGATTTATCGATAAACCAATTCGAATGCACACCCCTAATTATAAGCAACCTCGTAAAATTGATTACTATTATTTCATTATTAGTTAATTACAATAATCATGTAAAACAACTCCGAGTATATATATATCGCAATTCAGGGTAAAAATGAAAGAGAACATATGCTTTTGGATTGTGACTTCTAGCTAGCAATCTTTTTTCTGATATTCGCACAATTGGAGCTTTCTCACTGATTTATATGCATGAACCACCTTTATATATTCTCTTTTGCAATTAATGGAGGAAACATGGAGAAGAGGGTACCTACATAAAGGGTGTTCGAATTGGCTATGTTCGAATTGGCTTATTTTAAGTATTTAATGGCTTTCAAATATTTTTTTGATTTGTGTGGTGTTTCATAATGATAAAAGTGCTTAAGGCCTCATTTATTTTTTTCTTTTTTTTTAAGATTAAGACGTCTGAATCTGAATACATATTTGAATATCAAGATATGTTTTAAGATCAAGACATTCGAATCTGAATACACATCTGAATAAATTAAGATGTATATTAAGATCAAAATACTAAAAATTAAGAATGTTTGATTTTTTACATCTGAATGCATAAAATTTATCACTATTTGAAAAATAATAAACATAAATTCAAATGAAATACTAACTAATCTAATAATGTATCTATAAAATATATAATTTTTAAAATATGATAGTTGTTGGTGGTGATGGCTACAGGTGAATGCTGACTATAGGCGGTGGTTGGTGGTAGTTTTGGTTGATGATGGTAGTTCATACTAATGGCTAGTAGTGATTGATAGTGGTAGGGGTGTGCAATCGATTTATCGATTCGATTTTGACCATTATCGATAATTTCTTATTGATTATCGATTTGTACATATGCTTATCGTTATCGTTTCAATAAGGTTTCGATTTTTTCGATTTCGATTTATCGATTTTGGGTGCTTATCGATTCGATTTATCGATTTTCAATAAGGTAGATTATACCGTTTAGCCATAGTAGTTGTCCAATTGGGATATGTGAACTTTAAAGTGTGCACACGCTTTAAAACTATAACCAAGTTCTCACATAGTTAGAAAATGCAAATTTGGAGCTTACAAATAAAGGATGGGTTGATGCACCTCCAAGATATGTAAGCAGCAGAACGTGCAACTTAGCAATAGAAGAATTGCCTTAATCTTCCAAACAATGTATTAACTAGTAGTGTCACCACATAAACAGACTTATTCCTAAATTATCTTTTAAAAGAAGTTAACTAGTAAAATGCAGTTATCACACAAATATACCAATATTGTTCTTTAAACATGTGAAGTTTGGAAACAAACATGCACAGAACCTGCAGTGTATTACAATTGATAAAAAAATTAAGAAAGAGACAACATTAATTAAAAAAATGGCTAGGGTAGAGGAAATTAGGGAATAACATGGGTAGGTATAGAAGAATAGAAATAATAAGTTAGGATAAAAGAAAAAGTATATAGAATAAGGGTATAATTATTTTTTTGGTATATCTTATCGATTAGTCGATAAGTCGATAACTCGAGAGGACGAAATCGAAATCGAAATCGATAACTCGATAAAAAAATTTTCTTGATCGAAATCGAAATCGAAATCGAAATCGAAATCGATAAGTCGATAACTCGATATCGATAATTCGATAACAAATAATCGATTCGATTTATCGATAAACCGATTAGAATGCACACCCCTAGATAGTGGTGGTGATTATGATTGAGGATGGTGGTGGTGGGTGGTGATAGTTAATAATGTCAGGTGACGGTTTGTGATTGAGAAAGGTGGTGGTAGGTTATAATGATGGGCGGTGCCATCTGTGGTCATTAATGGTGATGGAGTGGTTGCATGTGGTAGTTGAGGTGGATAAGTATTGATTGTGGGTGATAATGATGGTGGTCAGAGTGGTGGGGATGGTAGATGGTGACGGTCGATAACGGTGGCGATTATGATTGAGGATGATGGTGGTGGTGGTGATTGACTATGGTGGTAGTGGTGGTGGTGGTAGTGGCGGTGGTGGTGGTCGAGTATGGTGATGGTGGTAGCATGGTGGTAGTTGATAACGGTAGACGGTAACGGCAGTTAATAATGAATATGTGATAACATCTTACTGAAATTAAATCTCGATTATAGATCTTAATCATGCATAACTATTCAGACTCATTATGTGGTTGGGAAGTAAAAAAATAAATACACTTAATGATTAAGATCTAAATAATTAAGATTCAAACTTTAAAAACAAACACACTTAATATTTTCTTCTTTTTTAAACTTTGTGTCTAGTCAAACTACTCATTTAATATGAAACGAAGAGAGTACTTTTTATAAGAAAATCCAAACATACTCTTAATTTGTTGTACATGTAACATGCCTATCAATTCGCAAAAATGCACCAGATAGCCACACTAAAAGATTGCTATTTAAAAATAGCCAGTGCATCATGAGTTTTAGTTTTTTAGTTTAAAATTTTAGGACAAAAATATCCTGCATTATTTCTGAAGTTAAGATTTTTAATTTAAATTTTAAGGACAAAATAAATATTATTGGCTAATCTCTAAATAACATCCGTGAGAATGACTATATATATATACTTGCCCCTTTCTCTTTGTCTATGGAAAAGAAAGTGGGATCTTCAGCCTACAAGAGAAATAAGGATCGACCATATCATATATAGATAGGAAAATCATTCATCCTATAGAATTCAATAAAATATTAATCTCAAACCCTCTATTATTCTAACTCGATTCTAACTTATACATCAACAATATAAATAATTTTACAGTATTAGTGTAGTTTAACTTGTTCGTATTATATGCCTGTCTTATTTTTTAGATGACTAATTTTATATACTATAAATAGTAACCTATAATTTTTTATTTGGAGGGAGGGGGAGTAAAAGTTGCACCCGCCCCAGCTAACTAACATAAAAAGAGATTTTCGAATAGAAGTAGTCTCTATGTGAATCGCTTCCCGACCGGGCAGGCCGAATCGAGGCACCACTTGGGATTATAATTATCTTCTAACATGCTTAGAAATTGTTTAGTTGTTAGGTGTTGCCATAATCTTCTTACCATATTTGGTTTTCCTATTTGTTGAAGGAAAGAGCAACATGTTGACCTTAATTGGGTTTTTCTTTTTGTAAAAGGATATTATAAATTCTTCCATATTTGGCTAATCCCTTTTCTTGTAGGAAAAGGTTTGGAGTTCTATAAATTGAGGATATGACATTATTATTCAGCAGCATCCAAAATGTAGCTATAGGGGGCTGTGAGCACGTGATTTTTGCCTCGCATGAATTACTCCTAAAGAATTCTCAGATTTAGGATTTTTCTTTTAATTATTTGATTTTTAGGATTTAATTGCATAATTTTTATGTTTATTTATATTTTTGTGTGCATTTTTAATTTAACATAATTCATAAAAAATACAAACATAGGCATTGCATTTGCATTTAGAATTTAATTTTACATATTTTAGATTAATTAGTAATTAGGGTTTTACAAAAATACAAAAATCACAAAAGATTAATTTATTTGCTTTGCATAATTTTAGCTTTGAATCTTATTTAGTTTCCTTTAAATTGGTGTTTAATTAATGGTTTTGATTATTAATTATAGCTTAATATAATTAGGTAGGTTAATTTAATTTTTTTGGTTTAAGTTTAGTTTCATTTTAATTATTGAAAAGGAAAAAGAAATTAAAAAAGAATTTGTGCCTTTAAATAGAAATGATCAAGAATTGGGTTAGTATTTGATTTTAAAAGACCAAACCAGGTTAAATGTTTATGTATCTTTTAGTATATTTTTCTTTTGTTGTTTGATTCGTCGTTCAAAGTTTGTTTTGCTAGTTTCTACATGACACGTATTTTTTTCGGTCCTAACAAGTGATATCAGAGGCTTGGTTATTTATCCGGGTTGCTACGAAATGGAGGAGAATATGAGCAAGATGGTATGTTTAAATGGGAGAAATTACAATGTTTGGAGAAGAAAAATGAAAGACTTGTTGTTCGTGAAGAAGATGCATCTACCTGTTTTTCAGCTCATAAACCCGCGAGTATATCCGATGAAGATTGGGATTTTGAGCACCAACAAGTATATGCATATATACGACAAAGGGTTGAAGATAATATTCGCAACTATATTGTGAACTTACTTGTGAGATCATTGTAGGAAAATCTAGAGACTCTTTATGCTTCAAAAATCGGGAACAACAAATTATTTCTTCTAAAGCAATTGATGACCTTTAAATACAAGGAAGGCAGCCCTATCCTTGATCACATAAATGATATTAAGGGCGTCCTTGATCAGATATCTGGAATGAGAGTTAATTTTGATGATGAGATACAAGCACTTTGGCTTCTTAATACTCTACGAGACTCTTGAGAAACGCTTCATGTTTCTTTGATAAATTCAACTCTTAGAGGTAAGGTGACCATGGAATATTCCAAAAGTGGTATGTTGAACAAGGAAGTAAGGAGAAAATCTCAGGGTTCGTCCTCACAAGCAGATATCTTGGTTACAGAAGATCGGGGGTGAGAATGAACAAGATGCTCATAAGTCAAGGTCCAAATACTATAATATTACATGCAACCACTATGGAAAGAAAGGACACATCAAAAGGTTTTGCCGCAAGTTGAATTAAGACACTAGAGAAGGAAAGAAAGCTAAAAATAACAAGAACAATGTTGCTCCTATTGTTCAAGATGACCTTCTTTTTGCTTATGATTATAATGTTATCAATTAGGTATCCATGAGACGAGATGGATAGTAGATTCTGGAGCTACCGCATTTTATACTACTATTGATTCTGGAGTGTTAAAGATGGGCAATACAAGTGAAGTTAAGATGTTTGGTGTTGGCACAGTTTGTTTGAAAAATAATAATGGTTCAACATTAGTTCTTCAAGATGTCAATCATGCTCTAGACTTTCCTTTCAATTTGTTCTCTATAGGAAAATTAGACGATAAAGGTTACCATAATTGTCTCTTAATGGACAATGGAAGCTCACCAAGTGCTCGTTAATACTGGCTCGAGGAGTCAAGTCTGGTCAATTATATGTGATACGAGGCTCTATTCTTAATGACTTCATAAATCTGGTGGAAAGTGATACTTTATCAGAATTGTGGCATCGAAGACTAAGTCATATGAGCGAGAGGGGGATTACGTGTTTGGCTAAGAAAAGTTTTCTTTCTGGAGTGAAACAAGCAAAGCTGAAAAGGTGTATCCATTGTTTAGCTGGCAAACAGAAAAATGTTTCCTTTCATAACCATCCTTCCTCAAGAAAGCTCGATTTATTTGAGCTAGTACACTCTGATTTGTATGGTCCTTTTAAACTAAAGGTGGTACACTTTACTTTTTGACCTTCATTGATGATCATTGTCATAAGATCTGGATATATCCTTTGAAATCTAAAGATCAAGCACTTGGCGTGTTTAATAAATTTTAGGCCTTAGATGAGAGACAGACGGGGGAGAAATTAAATTGTATTTGCATTGACAATGGTAGTGAATATTTTGGTCCCTTTGATAACTATTGCAAGGAACAAGGAGTTCGTCATCAGAAAACTCAGTCCAAGATGCCTCAACTGAACGGTTTGGCAGAGAGGGTTGATAGAACTCTAGTTGAGAGAGTTTGATGCTTACTTTCAGAGGCTAAACTTCCAAATACATTTTGGGCGGAAGCACTTAACACTGTTGCCTATGTTATCAATTTGTCTCCTGCTGTTGCTTTGGATGGTGATGTCCCAGATAGAGTTTGTTTTCCAAAGATGTTTCTTATGATCACCTGAGATTTTTTGGGTGTAAAGATTGTGTCTATGTTCCTAAAGGTGAGAGATCGAAACTCGATGTCACAACTAAGAAGTGCATCTTTATCGATTATGGTCAAGAGGAGTTTGGGTATCATTTTTATGATTCAGTTGACAATAAACTTATTAGAAGTTGTGATCTATTGAAGATATTGACAGCTGAGAAGATAGATTCTCAAAGTAATGAGAGCTTAGTTGATATTGATCCAGTTTCAATTGCTAAGGCACCTATTGTATATGAAGTAACCCAAGACAATGATGGAGATAGTGATCAAGATAAAAATGATCATCATGGTGTGGATGTTATGGATTCTCCGATTGATGAAGTTGTGGTTGATCAACAACCAATTCCTTTATAGATAACTACTTTGAATGCTCCCGAAACCTCTCTTAGAAGATCTACAAGGGAGAAACAAAAATTCATGTGCTATCCTCCCAATGAGTATGTACTTTTGACTGGCATAGGAGAACTTAAGAATTATAATGAAGCCATGCAAGATACTCACAAAGATCAATGGATAGAAGTGATGGAAGATGAGATGAAGTTACTCCATGAGAATTGCACATATGAGTTAGCGAAATTGCCAAAAGGTAAGGGAGCTTTATCTAACAAATGAATATTACGAATAAATCAAGATAACCATACCTCTACGCCTAGATACAAGGCGAGTTTAGTTGTTAAAGGTTTTGACTAGAAGAAGGGAGTTGACTTTGATGAATTTTTCTCCCCGGTTGTGAATATGTCTTCTATTCATATGGTTCTAGGCTTAGCCGCAAGTCTAGATTTAGAGGTTGAGCAGATGGAAGTCAAGACTGCTTTTCTTCATGGTGATTTATATGAGGAGATTTATATAGAGCAATATGAGGATTTCGTAGTTAAGCTTGCAGATAAGCATGCTTTGCATAAAATTGGCAGGCGTGAAGCCTGTCAATAGTTCCTCTACTTGAAGACACATTTGACCCCTTGGCTGGAGGGGGAGTTTGTTGGGCACATGCCCATATTTTCTAACCAAGACCCAATGGCCTAATCCTATTCTCTTTTGGTTTCCATTCCTAATTGGAATTGGATTGTCTTTAAGAGAAAGCACTACTCATGATCTATAAATAGGAAAACCTTGGAGAATTATTCTATTCTCATTGATACAAGTCTTTGAAAGACTTAATCACATAAGAGTGGTTTTTGAGGGAGCTTTCGTCGAGAGAGAAGAAAAATATTTGTTTTGCTGCAGATTTGTATTCCGACCAGCCAACATTCAAATCATGTTTTTCGATTCTTTAACCGTTAGATTGGGCTAAAATTTTGACTGGGTGTTCGTAACATCTTGGTCTTCAATTTCAATGGTGAAGGTCGAATTTGGAGGTTCGTATCATCTGATTTTGAGCGTCGAATCGAAGCTTTATTTTTGTGGATTCTACTTTTCTTCAATTGATTAGTTGTTGCTATTGTTGCTCCGTGTTTGGCACTTATTGTATAGCCAATTTGGAAAACTTATGTAACCCTCTTATTGTTATAGTGGAGCTTTTTGGAACTTTGTTATCCCGTAGTTTTTACCTTTGATTTGAAGGGTTTTCCACGTTAAAATTTTGTGTTCTTTATCTTCTTTATTTCCGGGTTTGCCTCTTCCTCGACATGACAAGTGGTATCGGAGCGATGTTCAAAACAAGTCCATCTTGGCGGGTTCAGTTCTTGTTGCAACCTATTCGACGGTAATCATAATTTTTATCGGAGAAATTTGATCGGTGTGCTACGCACATTGAGACAAACTTTGTGGTGGAGATTTATAGATGCGACCCGTTGAAGGCTATGTGAATAAGGTAGATCAAGTTTATTTTGTTAGAAAATTCAGACCAAGGGGAAGAATTATTAGGTGTTGACATAATTTTCATACCTTATTTGATTTTCCTATTTCTTGAAGGAAAGGGCAACATGTTGACCTTAATTGGGTTTTTCTTTTTGTAAAAGGGAATTATAAATTCTTTTATATTTGGCTAGTCCCTTTTCTTGTAGGAAAATGTTTGGAGTTCTATAAATTGAGGATCGGACATTCTCATTCAGTAGCATCTACAATGTAGCCAAAGGGGACTTGAGAGTCTTGTTTAGGGGGAACTTTACGAGACAAGTGCTACTGTGTTACTAGGGTTTGCCTCTTCGTGAGGTTGTTCTCTCGATATTTTGTACTCTCTTTTATTATAGTAGATTGCTCATCTCCGTTGTGGACGTATGTCAGTTGACCAAACCACGTTAAATGTTTGTGTCTCTTTTAGTATATTTCTCTTTTGTTGTTTGATTTATCGTCGTTCAAAGTTTGTTTCGCTAGTTTCTACATGACACATAGTTTTTTCGATCCTAACATTAGTTTCTTAGTAGTAGCTTGTAGTAAACTTATTTACTTTAACAAAGTAAAAACGTGTGTATAGATAGTGTCAATATATTCTCTTTATTACTGTATACTGAATGGTGTGATTTTCCACTAATTGGTGGTATAAATATTGAGTATAATATTCTTAAAGAAATTCTTGTAACTTGTTTTGAATGGTGATGTTGAAACTTTAGAGCAGCATCTTAAATCAGTTCGGCAACCTTTATAGGTATTTTACCTACCAGTGCCAAGAAATTGCTTTCTACTAAAGACACCAAGTAATGAGCAAAAGTAACTTTAATAAAGTTGCTCCAAATACCTAAGATATGAAATTGGGCCATAAATAAAAGATTCCTTTTTTTTTCACTTTTTTCAGAATCAACCTGAGATTTTTGAATATCAGCTTTTTAGAAATTTTCAAATTCCGAGTTATCACTTCAAAGCATTCATAAAAATTAAGAACAACTCCAAATTGTATTCATATCCAAACACAACTCTAATTTTCAAATACCATTTTCAATACGAAAAAAAATTATTTTTTTCGGAATTTCATAATTCTTATGTCCAAACACCAACTAAATCAAGAAATCAAAAACCATTATTATTTAATAATTTTATTATAAATGTTCCTTATAATTTTATTCATTCAACATATAAAATGTTTAAACTTTTAATTTTATTTATTCAAGGGATAAAAATATTTAGAAGTTTTGGAAGTTCATTTTTCACTAGAAGACTGAATGAAATGTATTTTGAAAAATATGCTATTTTCAAGTCATCCATCAAGTGGATAAAGTTGGAAATACAGATTCTAAGAAATAAATTACATATTTTAAGCAATTTGATACTTCATGGACATACTAGTACTAGTATTATAATTCACTAAAAGCAAAAGTAGAAAATTTCTGCACCCAGATTTCAAGACGAGCTCCTAAAATACTCATTCAATCTCCACAAACAGCTTTATTGTTCATCACATTTTACAAGTCGATATAGGATGCATGATGAATACACATAAACCATTGCCCATTAACCTTGTCGAAAACATTTGTAGCAAATTGTTTTCCCCAGCTGCTGCCTTTGGTTCTGACCATTTCAATGCATGTAACGTACCCGATATCACCTCTAACATGAACTTGAACATCCCTGATCTCGATATCAAGTGGAAAATCATATTCTGCCCATACGAACTCCCAGCTTCCCATTACGAGATCATAGCCAGTTATGCCACTAACACCAGGGTGCACGACGCAGACATTCTCACCCTTTGACCAGAGGGTTTGCATTGCAGCTAAGTCTCCATGTTTGAAAGAGTTGTAAAAGCGAGCATTTGCCGCAAGCACAGAGGCCTTACTGTCCTCCTGGAGAAGCCGGAGGCTATCCCTAATTTTTGCTGCTCGGGCATAGTTCTCCTCTTTAATAGCATTCTTTAAATCCTGCTCCAAGGTTTCCTCATCTAGCAAGATGTTTTCACCGCTCAAAGTTCCTTCTGAATCCTCACTCATGGCGCGGCATGGTCTCAGGGAACCTTGCCTAAAAGGTGCTGTTCTGAATAAATACACAATTAGATGATTTTACAGCTTAGGAGAGAAGATATTGAAGTAAACAAAAAATTAAAAAGAAAAAATTGAACAGATGCAACACTTATTAGCAGGTATGAGACATGCTGCATGTAACACTAATCTCAAAACTGGCCTCTAGGAATTTTGCAAACGCGCACTTTGAGACAACTGATAAGTAGTAAAGTACAGTCAGGAAGAATCAGAAGCACAATACTTAAAATGGAAAAAAGAGAGAGGGTTTAGCTGACTTATTTCTTTTTCCAAAGAATCGGTTGCTTGCTTACACAACAGAGATTTCCTAATATCTTAGATAGAGCTCCTAACCTCTAGAGAAAACAGAAGCAAGTCTTTCCATTTCTTAACTAAATAAATATAAAGTTCCGATTAAGGTAAAGAAAATTTCAAGAAGATTACACAATCTCAACACTGAGTAGAATTCGACATCAAAGCTTCCCATCCCTAAGTGCAAAAGTTCCTCCTCATTAATGTATGTGTTCATCTTCATGGAAGATATCAAAGCACGCCTAACAAGAAATAAACCTTAAAAGGAACTGCTTTTTTCTAGTGAAAATCACACAAGTTTCCACTATTCTGTAATTACACTGCATTCACAACACCACATTGAGTGTTCCATATCTTGTCTATTTAAAGTCACAGCAAAGTACAAGTAAAGAGCAAATAATATAAAATCATACTATTACCAAAGACCCACCACTAAAACAATGATAAATTTAAATGATTCATATCAAACACTCAAAAGCAAAAGTTTTTACATAAATTATTCATTAAAAGACAAACATAGAGATTGTTAACCATATAATCCCGATATGAACTTGAAAACCAAAGAGAGCAACAGCACTATGTGAACTGCAGCTCTACCCAAGAAGATCAGCATCAGACAATAGCTACATCAGCAGGCAAACAAGCATCTATAAAGGGATGTAGAAGATAATGAACAATTAATGCATTCATCATTCGGATTTGTAAATAACTTTCCTTTGAGAACCCTCAGTGTAGGCCTGGTGGCAATAGACTTGAGCCTTGGGGTTTGCCCCCTTTCAAGGTCTCAAGTTCGAAACCCACTGGGTGCAAACAATTTCTGAGGGCCATCGGACTGGGTAAAACCTTAATTAACCATGGTGCACTTGTGGGAAATTCCTTGCCGAGGGCCTGTGCACCCCCGGGATTAGTCGGGGCTCATAGAGACTCGGACACCCGGTGCAAATAAAAATAAAATAACTTTCCTTTGAGAGGTAAGTCATACTTTTTGAATATCTTCAATCTAAGCAAGGAGAACTTACTGAAATTTCCAAATTTTAAATCAAAAGCACAGCGTCCAGGCAAATATGCAGACCCTATCTTAATTCTGCCAGCTGAAACTGCATTGAATTGCATTTGAAAAGGTGAAGCAAGGCAGTGATCGAACTGAACACCATTGATGTTGGAATGAGCTGAAGCTATCTGCCCTCTGAACTCAATGCGTCCCTACAATTGAAAGTTGGTTACGAAATAAAATACATATCAAATTTTGCCAAGACTGTGGTTCATCAAACATTTAACCATACCAGAAGAAAATTAATAATAGTAATAGAAGAAGAAAACTCAGACTACTGACAACTGCACAGTTGAAGACAATTCCATTATTTTTGGAAATTTCAACTACAATTCTCATAGTAAGGTAACAAGACTACTGCTAAACTTCCTCCCTGTACCCCAATCAAATTTTCATCTCCACTTACTCTTGTGCTAATAGTATTTCTGTGATTTCTGCTGGAGTTACTAATGTCATTTGTTCTTGTTGTTGTTTTGTTTATCTTGTCCTTCTATATGCCAGGTTATTTATGGTCTATGTTTACACAACTATTTATGTGATTTATGCTGGAGTCACTAATGTTTTGTTGTTTTTGTTTTTTTCTTTTCTTGTTCCTGCACCGAGGGTCGATTGGAAACAACCTCTCAGCCCTATCGGGTAGGGGTAAAGCCTGCGTATATATTACCCTCCCCAAACCCCACCCTATGAGACTATATTGGGTAGTTGTTGTTGTTGTTGTTACTCTGGTGCTAATGCCCCAGCAGCCCAGAGGAACACATTTGGTGGCTAAACTGATTACAATATAATATAGCTGATGACGATGAGGGGCTTATGAGCTCTTAATCAGCAAATTGATGAAAGAAAAGCTTAGGATTTAAGTGTATTCTAACTTCCAACGATAGAAAGATTAGACAGCAAAAACAGAAGAGCGACAGCAGCACAACAAGGCAACAGGAAGAGAAACAGCATGACTACCAAATAGAAGTAGATGAAACACAAATCTCAGACCTACCATATTTAGTAACAGAACTTTATATGAGTAGCAAAGGATAAACAAAAACTACCAAGGACACTACCCACTGGAGCAAAAGATTATATTCCTCTATTATGGGCCCTTCCCTATTAAGTTGCTCGGACACGGGTGCGGGTGTCCGACACGGGTGCGGATCTAAAGGTCGGATCCTTCGAGATGTAAATTCTAAGATTCGGGGATACGGATCCTAGGGTGAAAAAGGTTGAAAAAGAGATTTTTGGAAAATATTTTCCTTCTTTTAAATGGGAAACATTTTCCTCCAATTGAAGGAAAATGAGTTGATGAGTAAAATGTTTTCCAAAACATTTAAGCCAACCAAACAAGAGAAAACTTAAAATTATTTTCTTCCTACCAAACACACCCTAGAGCTTTTGCAGTTTTCTAGAGCAAGCCTTCTGCAAAAATTTGCCAGTTGATTATCAAGGTTATGAATTTTCTTAACTGTAAATGGGATTCATGCCAAGAACCTGAAATAAGGGGTACGCACAAAAATACTTGGAGATCAAAATCACATACCTCTTTGAAAAAAATATTCATGGAATAGAGAAGTATTATTTCCAAATGGCAGATTGATTTTATTAACATTAATCTATATCCTTCAATGAGACCAAGCTATCAATGCTCTCTATTCCGAAGGTGTTTCTTAAGAAGGTAGTTAGTGGATTAGTTGAGTAATTAGCCGGTTGTACAACAGTAGAACGACAGTTGTAAGTTAAGTTAGTTAGAGTAGGATATAACTGTGTAATACTCCTCATTTGTGAGGTATCAAAAATCTATGGAACAATACAATATCAATTTTTCTCTTTAGCTTCTTCTGAGAAATCCTCTGCAACTATAGAGGTTCTCTCCATTTAACATGGTATCAAAGCCAGTGAAGACGCTCAATTCTCGCGGAGTGCTTGAAATTGATTTGAGTTTCTAAAACTCGTCAATCTGTGGTGTAATTGCTTCGATTCATCCCTTACTAGGTTGAATCGTCTTTGAGCAAACAGGTATTTTTCTTCTTCTTCTTCGTGTACAATTTGCTTGTTGATACTCTAAGCTCCCGTTTTCGTTGTTCTTCAATGGCAATCAGAGGTATTGGTGCTAACTCAAGACACATGAATTGAAGACACTACTACTGTTGCAACTCCAGTGGCAGATCCAAATCGTGTGGGTGGTATAGTGAGCGATCAACATCATCCTCTATTCTTCAACCTTCTGATACTCCAAGTAGTTCTCTCATCTCAATCAAACTAACTGGATATGAGAACTATGCTATGTGGAGCAGCTCTATGCGTATCAGTCTATTAGGCGCAAGAGAAAATTAGGTTTTTTTTTATGGTAGATACACTAAGGACAAATTTCCTCCTACTTTACATGGATTGTGGAAAAAAGGTAATGTCATAATTTTGTCATGGATCATGAACTCAGTTAGTAATGAACTGTTAAGTGGCATGGCGTATGCAACTAGTGCACAGAAAGTGAGGGCTGATCTTAGAGAGAGCTTTGACAAGGTTAATGGATCTAGAATTCTATTTTTGTACAGACAAATTGCTACCTTGTCTCAGGGCATCTCCTCTATGTCAGTGTATTTTGCTAAGCTGGAAGAACTTTGGGCAGAGTTTGATGCATTGATGCCTTGCAATGGATATGGCTGTGAGGAACCGAAGAGGTATGCAAAACACTTTGGTAACCACAGGTTGCTGCCGTTTCTGATGGGTCTAAATGAGACTTACTCCCAATCTAGTAACCAGATTATGATGATGAGCCCTACTCCAACTATAAACAAAGCCTATTCTATGATAATAGCAGAAAAAAGTAGACAATTTGTAGTTAATTTTGCTCAAACCTCTGCAGCAAATGAGGGAATAGCTATGTTTAGTGCAAAAAGAAGCTCTCAAGGTTCAAGTAGCTACAAGCCTAAAAGGAACAATTTGTTCTGTGAGTAATGCAAATACAAAGGTCACACAAGGGACACTTGCTACAAGCTTCATGGCATTCTAGCCAAAAAAGAAAGACTTAACCTAACATCGCTGCTCAATACACAGTCTCCAATCAGTTATGGTCCTAATAGTGGAAGCTTTGAGGCTATAGCTAACTAGCAGAATAATCTTGATTCAACTAGCCAGGGTGGTCAAGGAGTGATTGCAAGAGTGCCTCGGTTTACAGTTGATCAGTACAATCAGATCTTGCATCTTTTGGGCAAGTCCAGCATCACATTCTCAAGTCAAGGTGATCCATCAAGTAATGCCATGTTAGCAGATATGACTTCACCTTCTGTAGCTACTGAAGCTGAGGTTAGGTGGATAGTTGATAACCACATGGTAAAAAGTGTCAAAGTTTTAGAAGAATCTAGAAATGCTGATGAATCTAGTATTGGAAAGGCTCATCTACCTACAGGAAAGATAACAAGTGTAAAACATATAGGGTCTACAAGTGTGCTACAAGGACAGAAAATTACAAATGTGTTGCACATATCAGACTTCAAACATAATCTTCTGTCTATTTCAAAATTAACAAAGGAACTTAGATGTTTGGCTTTGTTCTATCCTGACTTTTGTCTTTTCCAGGACCTCTTCAATAGGAGAATGAGGGGGATTGGTAAAGAGGATGAAAGCCTTTACATTTACCTATCACGTAACAAAGACCAAACAAATAGAGGAGGAAATAACAAGTTAGATTCAGGAAGATCTTTTGTAAATACAAATAAAGACAAGAGGGGTATCTCTGATGGTAAGCAACCTCCACTTCCAACCGAAAGGTTGTGAGTTCGAGTCTCCCCAAGAGCAAGGTGGGTAGTTCTTGGAGGGAAGGATGCCGGGGATCTATTTGGAAACAGCCTCTCTACCCTAGGATAGGGGTAAGGTCTGCGTACACACTACCCTCCCCAGACCCCACTAAGTGGGATTATACTGGATTGTTGTTGTTGTAATTTAAGTGTATGTCTGTGGCATAGGAGATTAGATCATATGCCAATTGATGTTATGAGAAAGTTAAAATGTTTTCAACATTTAAAGTGTAATAGTGAGACTAAGCAATGTAGTGTCTGTCATATTTCTAAGCAAACAAGACTTTCATTTCCTCTTAGCACTTCTATGGCTACCGCATGTTTTCACTTACTTCATGCTGATGTTTGGGGGCTCTATACCTACTCATGATGGGAAGAAGTATTTTCTCGCACTAGTAGATGATCATTCCAGGTTTACATGGGTTTTCTTGTTGCCTTCTAAAGCTGAAATAATTGTTGCCATCAGACAGTTTTCCATTATGATCAAGAATTTACATCAAGGAGTTAGTAAGTAGAGATGTTATGTTCAAAGAAAAATGTATTTCCCTTTCAACATTCAGCTCTCCACTCTCCTTGTTTCCTACCATTGACATTCCTCAATTCTTAATACCTAATGATATCTTTATATCCTCTTTTCCACCCTCTTCAATCTCTTCATCTCTACCTACACATTCTCTATTTCTACTTTACCTGCTTATCATAGCTTAGATCAACCAACTCAAGTAGATGCTGAACCTGAACCAATATCACCAACTGGTCTCACTCATGATCGGCCTACTCCTCAATTGTCTACCTCAAATGATCAATTGATAGAAGCCTCCCATCCTAGAAGATCTGGGAGAACCACTAAACCTCCTATCTTGCTAAAAGATTATGTTACTCATTCTCAAGGCAAAGTCAATTGTTCTTATCCTCTTTCAGCATATGTTAGTTATGAGAATATCTCTGACTCCTATGCCAAAGCTTTATCCTCCTATCCTACAATTGTAGAACCACAATCATATCCTGAGGCTGTCAAGGATCCTAAATGGATTGAAACTATGAAGGCTAAATCTTAGCCTTAAAGGAAAATCACACATAGTCCATAGTGGAGTTACTTGCTGGAAAGGTTCCTATTGGTTGTCAATGGGTGTTCAAAGTTAAGTATACATCCTTATGTGAAGTTGAAAGATACAAAGCTAGGTTGGTGGCTAAAGGCTATAGGGGCTTGACTACACTGAAACTTTCTCCCCTTTCTCCCCTGTAGCAAAAATGGTGACGGTAAGATCAGTCATTGCAGTTGTTGCAGCCAATATTGGCCTCTTTTCCAAATGGATGTTTGCAACCAACATTGGCCTCTTTTCCAAATGGATGTTCACAACGTCTTCTTGCATGGTTAACTCCTAGAAGAGGTCTACATGGATGTGCCACAAGGGTTTGCAAGCCAAGGAGGGTCTTCTCA
The DNA here is from genome assembly GCA_032618575.1 of Nicotiana noctiflora. Lineage (NCBI taxonomy): Eukaryota > Viridiplantae > Streptophyta > Magnoliopsida > Solanales > Solanaceae > Nicotiana > Nicotiana noctiflora. Next base: position 19,826 of record JASVEL010001644.1, read on the forward strand.
CAGGTTTTGCAAACTTCATAGATCTCTATAATGCCTGAAACAAGCCCCCGGACAGTGGAACAGGAAGCTGACTGATGCCTTAGTGGAGTTGCGTTTAATTCAAAGTCATTTTGACTATTCTCTTTTCACAAAGAAGGTACAAACTGAATTGGTTGTTGAGTCTATAGAGATGACCTGATAATAAGTGGAAGCAGTCTAGGTCTGATAACTCACACAAGAAATGATCTGAAGCTCGGGATCAAAATAAAGGATCTAGGAGAACTTAAATTCTTTCTAGGAATAGAGGTTACAAGATCAAAGGGTGGAATTATTATGAGCCAATGGAAATATGCTTTGGAGCCAATGTTGTAAATAGCGCTCGCCTCAGCAGTAATAGCGTGAGCCGAGGTGATGCGAGTTGCCATCGCTATTTTATAGTGTGGCGTAGCATTTTCAAAGAGGTGACCGCCTCTGCCTCTGTAGCATGTGGCGACCTGTAGCGTGAGGCGAGCTGTAGAGTCGCTTTTTGCAAAAAAGAAAAGAAGAAGGTAGCAACAGCGATCTGTTAAAACAAAAACTTAGGGTTCACGATTTCTTTACTCTTTCTCCTTCAAGTCGACAGCAGACCTACAGCAGACCAGCAATTTCCTTTCTTTCTTTCTTCATCAGGTATGCTTCTCTTCATCTCTTTTCTTCTTTCTTCTTCTCCTATCTTCTTTCTTCAAGTTTCTGTTCTGTGGTTGTCCAATTTTTTTTTCTTCTTTCTTCTTCTTCTCTTCCTTCCTCAGATTCCGTGCATACTGAGCTGCCCTTTTTCTTCTTCTTTTCTTCTTCTTTCTTTTTGTCTTGGGCTCAGTTTTTTTGTCGCTACTGCTGCTGCAACAGAAGAGAATCTGTGATGCTCTGTTTTTCCTTCCTTTTTCTTCTTCTTCTTCTTCTTCTTCTTTCTTTTTGTTTTGGGCTCTTACGCTGCTGTCGCAACAAAACAGATACTGTGTTGCTCTATTTTTTCTTCCTTTTTCTTCTTCATCTTCTTCTTCTTCTTCTTCTTTTGCTCTGTTTTTTTATCACTGCTACTGCACTCAACAGAACAGTCTGACAAAAGCTTTGTTTTTTCTTCAGTTATTCTTCACGTTTTCTTTCTTTTTCCTGCTCTATTTTTTGTTTTTCAGTTGTTCACAACTTCACTTTGAATTGATAATTTTTCACAGCTTCACTATGATTATCTATTGTTGCTTCATATAAAAAAGGCGAGCGCTTCGCTGCTCACCTCTCGCCCAAGTGAAGCGGACCCTTGTCTATTTGTCGCTACACGCTGTACAAAACACTGTTTGGAGCTGATATTTGAGATGGGACTTGCAGGTGCTAAGCCTGCAGGAACACCTCTTAAGACCAATTTGAAGCTTACATCTACGGAGTATGATATTGCTGTAGGAACCTCTGAGTGAGAAGACAAACTGATTGAAGATATAGGTGCATAGCAAAGAATAGTAGGGAGACTAAATATCTTACAATGGCCAGGATTGATATTGCATTTGCAATACAGATATTAAGTCAATATATGCACAAGCCCAAGCAATCTCACTAGGAAGCTGCTTTGAGAGTTGTGAAATACGTCAAAACATCTCTGGATCTTGGTTTACTAATGTCTTCAGAAGGCACAGATAAACGGAAAGCATACTGTTATTCAGATTGGGTGGATGCTTACAGACTAGGAAATCAGGAACAGGGTACCTAGTTAAGTTTGGGAATGCCTTGATCTCGTGGAAGTCTAAGAAACAAGACATAGTTGCAAGGAGCACTGCTGAAGCTAAATTCAAAATTATGGCATCCACAGTTGCTGAAATAGCCTGGCAGCTAGAGGTTGATGTGAGTCCACTAGTTGATATCTTTTGTGACAGGAAGGCTGCGATCCAAATTGCAGCTAATCCCATCTTTCACGAGAGGACTAACCACATAGACATTGACTGTTATTTTGTACAAGTGAAAATCATACAAGGTGCAGTGAAAACTCATCACATCCCTACGAAAGAGCAGCAAGCTGACCTCCTTACCAATAGCTAAGGAAGATTGCAACATCATCACTTAGTGTCCAGCTGGGATTGAAGGAACCATCAGCTTGAGGGAGGGTGTTAAGAAGGTAGTTAGTGGATTAGTTGAGTAGTTAGCCAACTGTCCAACAGTGTAAGGACAACTGTAAGTTAAGTTAGTTAGGAGTAGCATATAACCATGTATACTCCTCATTTGTGAGGCATCAGAAATCAATGGAATAGTACAATTTCCATTTCTCTCTTTAGCTTCTTCTGAGAAATCCTCTGCAACCGTGAGGTTCTCTCCATTTAACAGTGTTCCATTAAGTTTGTGTATAAACGACTAAGTCCAAAACATAAGAGGAAAAAAGAAAGATCCCTCGAGAGTAAATTTCCCGTTAAAATTCAACACCCTGGGAATGAAAGAAAAAAAAATCCTAAACAAGCATTAGGAACCAAAAACTATAAAATTGCTCAGCTTGTGAACTTAAGCTCCCAACATTTTTCTTTAACACAGCAAAACCCTTTTAGACAACCCCACTACTCAAAAAAGAGAAATTAGCCAGCAAGAAAATTTAAACGTAACCGGGCGAGAAATGTTACAAAAACTCACAATATTGAGGTAGTGAAGTCGACTGATTCGAGGTCCGAAAGATAATGTTTGGAAATTGGAAGCCACCTCCATTGATAATATTACAATTCAAGTCATCAACTGCTCAACTCTGTATAAGGGCGGCTCTAGGGTAAAGCAATTGAAGCTATTGTCTTAGGCTACCAATATTTAACGCCCAAAAATATAAAGTAGGATTATATATATAATTTATATTAATATAATTATTAATAAAATATTTTATATTTTAATATTTTTTTGAAACTTGATAGAGGTGGAATTGAATAATCTAATAGGATAATAATTTCTCTCACTAAATTAAATAATATATTTACTTTCTCATTAAATTTATTTTTCGTCTTCTTTATGTATAGTATTTTTTTACTATTTTAATTTCTAATTTCAATTCAGATTCTCTAAATTAGCTATTTTTATTTGTCACATTTGATTGATCCACATCAGAAAATAAGTTTTTTTGTATTTCATCTTTTTTAATTAAGAAATCCCCAAAATAAGTGTACATAAGGTTCAAAACATGATTAATAATAGGCTCAAGCATTTTTACTTAATGTTACATTATTATACAGGGGAAAATTCAATACCATATTGTGTGTTCCGCACATTATACGTTGCTATCTTACCACTAAATCAAAGCAATGTAAACTTTTCTTATAGGATATGAATTTTATGACAGAAATTTAAGGGTCATCTAATATATTTTAGTTTCAAACCAGTAGTTCCATTGAGTCATCCCAGTTAATGATCAACAATTATTTATAGATCACTGCATATGTACATGTTGTTCAACCAACTTCATTCATATTTTATAACTAAATAATTCGTTCACTAATCTTTGTTTTATCTTAATTGAAGCACCATAAAATTTGATTAAGAATGAATGAACAGGTAGCTCAAGTAGGAGACTAGTAAGCTTTTATATAGGTCCAAAAATTTTCTGCAATAAATTTAATGATTTTATTTCAAGTTAGAGAATATTAAAATTTTCAACAAAAAAAAGTACGGAAAACCTTGGACAAAAGAAAAAAAAAGAACGATTGTCTACTCCTTAACACCAAAAATATTTTAGAACTTTCAATTAAATTACTTAAATCTTCATATTAGTAAATATATTTTTTTGTAAAAATTTCAAGGGGACATATTAAAAATACATGTCTAACATCTTATATATTTAAGTTAGCTCTATAATAATAATAATAATAATAATAATAATAATAATAATAATAATAATAATAATAATAATAATAATATCCTGTGAAGTTAAAGGCTTTATCATTTAAGAATGTTATACTATAAATAGCAAATATGAAAAATGGCAACACTAACTTTTTTATGCATATGTATTAATAAAAAAATATATGGTCTCTTATTAAAATCTGAAATTAGACCACTAATTTTATTGTCTTCGGAAAGAGGTGTTGCTTGCCTTACCACACCAACTACCTTAGCGCTGGAAGTTCTAGCAATGGGCAGCTAGTGTAAACGCGTGATTTTTGACCCTCCCCGAGATTTTTTATATTTTTCAGTGTAAAATATTTAGTTTAGTTTTTATATAGCTATTTTAACTAAATTTGACTCTTTTACTTTATTTTTACCTTAAAATGAAAAATAACAAAAATATAGATTCATTAATGTTTCGTAATCATTTTTAAACTTGAAAAATACAAAAAATAGTACTTTATATTTTTATCTTTTTATAAAAACGAAAATAATAAAAAAATAGTTTCATTAACATTTTGTAGTTACTTTAATTTTGAAAAAATATAAAAAATAATTTTTGTTTTAATTATTAGTCTTATAGTTATTTTGCTTACGTAGTGATTAATTAATAACACCGTGTTCTCATTCTCGGTTCCGGGCAAAGAATAATATTCGGGTTCAAACTACCTGGTTTTATAATTTTCGGACCTAGCCCGTAATAATCCGAGTCCACCACACGGGGAACACGGACAAAACTACCCATACACACATGCACACATTATGGGGACAATAGGTAATGGGGGATGGGAATAAATTAGAAAATGACAAAAGAAAGTAAAAAAACAAAAGAGAAAGACAAAAACAATATGGGACTAAAAATTAAAAAAAAAATAATATACAAAGAGATGTACTACACATCTTCTTTAAAAAGAGAAGAAAAAAACGAAACAGGGAAAAAGAAAACAAAGAAGAAGAAAACGGCAAAAGGAGAGAAAAACGGAAAAAAAGGAAAGAGAAGAAGAAAAATCGGCAGAAAGAAGAAAAAACCAAACAGAAAGAAGAAGAGAAACGAAAGAAGAAGAAAAACGGCAGAAAAATAAAAACCGAGAAAAAAAATAATACACACAGTAGGAGGCCACAGTGGAGGAAAAAGTTTTTCTACTTCGTCAACCTCGTTCTGCCCGTCGAATCGTTTGTTCTTGGTTCCGGTTTGGTTCGAGTTCTGTCCGGAGAGGTCGAGGTTTGAGATCGTCATAAAAGGTTCGTTTTCTCGTTGTGTACGTTGAAAAAATATGCAGAAATAAAGGTGCATGTTCTTTTCCGATATTGTTCTTCTCGCTAATATTTTGGATCGTTTCGTATTTGATTTAGTTTCGTATGGTTCGGACTATTTTTGTAAATATATGATTTTGTTGAACATGCAATGTCGAAGTTAGCTAATGAAAATGACTAATCCTTCATATGCTCGCCAACTAGTTATGCTTCCGTTGTTTATGTAATTGTTCACCATAGTCTTGAATTTGCTCACTTAGTTAGCTACTCGTATGTTTACTCGAATTGGTTATAGTTGAGCACGATGTTGTTACATTATGGAAATTGGTTCATTATTCTTCAACCGAACGACGAAATTAGATTAAAGGAATCGGGGGTGTATTTCATGAGACCCGACTCCAATTTTGAACAAGGTTAAATAAAACGTGTCATGGACTATGGGTGCATTTCATGTAGCGTGGCTTGCAACATGTTCTAAATAATCTAAAGTTAACTCTTAAATGAATATAGCGGAATGTAGTTCTCTTTTAAATTAGAATTAGAGGTGTGCCTCGCCTAACAAAATTATACAAATCGCGGGGCCCTCATAAATGTATATATATAAAAATACTTAGACTTCGGGATCAACCGTATAGCGAATTTTACGGTGTTCTCCAAAGATAATAAATGCGTAGTTGCTTTAATCACGTATTCTAGTACTACCTTCTCAAATACGGGTGCACATTTATGTGACCCAAATCTAAATCTCAACGAAGTCGAAACGTGTCAAAAGTCACGGGTGATCTGGTGCAACGTGGTTCGAGATACGTTTCCACTGCGTTGTAATTCATTTAAAACAATAAACAATAAAAGGGTAATGAGCCCTTAAACAATAAGCGAGACGAGCCTCGCCAAAATAACACGCAAATTGCGGGGCCCTCAACAGACGATTATTACGAAAAATGTTTAGATTCCGGGATGTGCTGTTTAGCGGATTCCACGGCCTTTTCCGAACACAAAACGCGTTAGTATCTTTAGGCGCGTATTTAATAATCTTATCTCCTTAAACTCGAGTGCACATTTATGTGACTCAAATCCAAATCTCAACGGAGTCGAAATGTGTTGACAACCACGGGTGCACCGGTGCGACGTGGTTCGAGATACATTTTCACAACGTTGCAATTCTTTGTTAAAATAATAATAATAATAATTCTTATAATAATAATAATAATCAAAAGCGGTTAAAAGTTAAAATTTGCACAAAGGTTAAAACACATTATAAAATCAGATAAAGAAGCCAAATACGATGATTGAGCGACCGTGCTAGAACCACGGAACCCGGGAATGCCTAACACCTTCTCCTGGGTTAACAGAGTTCCTTATCCAGTTTTCTAGTTTCGCAGACTATATTACAAAGTCATAAATTTCCTCGGTTCGGGATCGAACCGGTGACTTGGGACACCATTATTTTTCCAAGTGGCGACTCTGAATTTAATAAATGGATCCCGTCTCGATTGTCCTTTAATTGGAAAAACTCCCTCGTGCCCTCGCGGGTGCGGGAAAAAGGAGGTGTGACAGCTCTGGCGACTCTGCTGGGGATGATATTAACCCAGAACTGCAGTTCAGGGTTTAAGAATTCGATCTCAATTAAATTGTTGTTTTTGCCTATATCTGATTTTATTATATGTTTAATTAATGTGCTACATGTCTACCGCTTTGATACTAGTTGCACTGTATATACAAACTGCTATATGTTTACCGCTTTGATATTGCGTGAACTGTATATAAAACTGTGCCGAAACCCTTCTCTTCTTACCTCCGGGGATGTGCTTACTGGTTGAGACTCCCTTTTCTGTTAGTGTCAATACCAAAAATAAGAAAAGAGGCGGGATAAGTTACAAAGCCGGACGATCCCGCGGGTCCCCGGTACGTAGCCCCCTCCTCAATCCGAGTTGTCCGCTTGGGTACACAGTCTAGAACACATACCTAGGTTTTGAACTTAGAATAACGTAACTTCATGCCGGATCCCTAGTAGGAACGCTTATTTGCATCATATCTGACTTAGTGGAGTCAACACATGGGTTGGGTCTGTCTAGGACAGGTGACCCGGTAATCAAAAGACAGAGCATGTTATATGTTGCATTTATTTGTTCTAGATTATTATGTTGATTGGCTAAATTCTTGAAAACAAAAAGAGAGGAAATTTTAGAATAGAAAAAATATCAAAATGTCGACGAAACTCCGTCGAAAGTTTGAAAAGAAAATTTGAAAAATAGGTGGAACAATTTTTGTTGAAATAATTGGTCAAATAATCTGACCGAACTACGCAGGTTTGATTCTCGCCGTTAGGTGGGATACGTAGGCAACCCTCATCGGGTCCAACCACCCCTTTCAAAAAATCAAAAAAAAATGTGTATTTAATTTTGTCGATAAAATCAAAGTGATGCCGTTTTGCAAATAGCCGAATGTTCTGAAAGGACGCCGGAAGGCTGTTTTTGCAAAAATAGCCACTTTGAATCTTTATAAATAATTTTTGGGCACAACCTTGAAATATTCCCTCGCGAAAATGTTGAAAGGTCGTAGCCGCAAAATCAAGTTTGGGTTACCACCCTTTTTCAAAAAAAAATCAAAAATGTTGAATTTTAGTTTTCAATAAATCGAAGTGATGCTGTTTTATAAAATAGCCGAATGTTCTGAAAGGACGCCGGAAGGCTGTTTTTTGCAAAAATAGCCACTTTGAATCATTTTAAATAATTTGCGGGCACAACCTTGAAATATTCCATGTGGAAATATTGCAAGGCCATAGCCGCAAAATCAAGTTCGGGTTCACACCCCGTTTGCAAAAATAACCAAAAATGTCAAATTTTTGATTTTGTTATAAATAAGTCGGGTGATGCTATTTTTGCTTAAAACAAGCCGAATGTCCTTCAAAAGGACGCTGGAATGCCGTTTTTGCGAGAATAGCCACTTTGAATCATTTTAAATAATTTTGGACACAGACTTGAAATATTCCCTCGCGGAAATGTCGAAAGGCTGTATCCGCAAAAATCAAGTTTTGAGTCATCACTCAACTTTACAAAAATAACCACTTTATCAAACAAGCCATTACATGGCCGAAATTTTACTGAAATAGCTACATTTTTGCATTTGAACTTTCTCAGTCTTGTGTTGGCCTGTGTCGGTGCTGAACGATGCCCCATAGGCCCCAGGATAAAATTTTGAATTTGCATCTTCTTACATAAAATTTTGCAAAAAGAGCCATTTTGTCTAAATAAGCCATTACATGGCCAATTTATGAAAAAATAGTTTTGTGTTGGTTTATGGTGATGCCGAACGATGCCCCATGAGCCTCAGGATAAAAAAAAATTTATCTTTCTTAAATAAATTTTGCAAAAATAGCCATTTTGTCAAATAAGCCATTATGTGGCCAATTTTGTAGAAATAGGCATAAGTGACACCAAAAATATTCTTATTCTTGTAGAAATCTCCTACACAAGTTTGTAGTTGGAGTCGGCTTGTACAATTTTTATTCAAAAAAAAATAATCAAATAAACATCTCTTTATTTCTTGCATTAATTTGCAAGAACTACGCTCGGTCCGATTCATGCGGGGTCATGATACGTAGGCAATCCACATAGGATTCGACCATTTTCATAACCAAAAAAAATGAAAAAAAAAACTACAAAAGAAAAAAAAAGGAAAAATGAAAAAACCACAAAAAAGGAAAAAGAAAAGAAAGATAGAAAAAAAGAAGGTGATCAATAAGCGGGATACCTTAATGCTGACATGGTGGCTTTATTTTGTTGTGTCCGTTTCCAGGAAGGTGGTTGGTTGTGGTTCCAAAATAACTCTTCCCTATAATACAAGGTCGGAGGACAATGGCAGAGAATCTCAAGACTGAGTGGGTTGGTACAGGTACCCGACAACAGCTGGTTGAACGGAACCGCGGGTTAGTAGAAGAAGTCAAAATGCTGAGACAACATGTGGCCGACATGTATCGGGCGTGGATGGATGGAAAAGCACCACCCCCGCCACCACCTAGCTTCCTGGACTCTGTCCTTACCCGTACACTGAACCCGATGCCAGATGATCCCTCACACTCTCCATATATACCCACCTATCACGGCTTTTCCAGCCACTCAAGTAGCTCAATTACTCGTCCCCCAGCTATGTTTTCACAATGCTACTCCCATCCCCAACACCACTACTCTCCCCGGGACACCCAAAATCGTACTTCACCTTCCAGGTACCCAGCTCCACAAAAAGCCTACCAACCCCCACGAACATACCGGAAACCCCCCGGGTCAGGTTTCAAGCCAAATAAGGCGTTTAGGGAGGAGAGGTTGCTGAAGCGAGAAAAGGCGCTCACCCCTATCGGAGAATCCTATGCAAGTCTGTTTGAAAAATTAAAACCTGTCGGCCTGATTACACCGCCCCCCGAATATACTCCCGATCCACGTGCAAGAAGCTTCGATCCTACTGCACGATGTGCATACCATTCCAATGTCAGAGGGCACGATATTGAGAGTTGTTGTACCTTGAAAAAGGAAATAGAAAGAATGATTCAAAAATGATGGTTGATTGTGATCAATGACGATGACAGAGAGCACACGAATCCTCTGGGGGGTATATTGATTGAAGCTAAAAATGTTGAAGGTAGATGGCAGCCTCGGCAATATTGATGCAGAACTTAGTGGCTAAAGCGCCGTGCTTGGTAATTGGGAAGACACTCCATCTTTTGGTCGGCTAGATGGAGCTTTGGTGGTTCGTTTTTGTTGTCATTTCTGTTGTCCGAGTTATTTTCAGGGTTTTCTTGTGGTCAAACCCTTTTGTCCTAACAGTTTGCTTTGGTCTTGCCCAGTTTTGTTTCAGGGCTGTACTCTAGTTTGTTTTGCTTGTTTTGTCATTGAACCATTTCGTCATTAGTTTAATGAAGCTTTCGGACTTTTGTTACTTCCGGTCATTTTATTTGTTTAGTTCTTTTTACCCTTTAGATTTGTCTTGTGCTCAAACGCCGAATCTAGGGACACGACATGCGCACACATAATCGTGGCTTAATTCTAAAAGTTAATCATGAAGCAATTGGAAGATGATCGGGTCATCTAAAGGAAATAAAAACAATTTGAGACTATTTGGATCCTGAGTCATGTGAAACCGGGGCAAGTAAAAAGGAAACAGTCAAAGGCAAGCTGGCCAAAATTGACATGGGGTCGTTCATAATAATGAAAATGAGAGTGTTGCCCAAGAGTGCTTTAAAGATATGACGAATATTAATTGTGTTGTTTACACTTGGCATGTTTTGAAGATTGGAATGACGAAGGCATTTTGTTCTGCTATCCAAACACTTTATCCATCGTCAACCCTTTGAGCCTTATTTTAAATTCTTTCATCCCCTCCTTCGGAATTAGTTGCAAAGACTAGAAACACAAGTTTGAAAGGCAAAAGAAGAAAGGGATAAAGAAAAAGTAAAGAAAAAGAAAACAACAAAAAGAGATAAAGAAAAGAAAAAGAAAAATGTATGAAAAAAGAAATTTGAAAAAGAGGAATTGGGAACTACGTTTGACCTGATTCCTCAAAGAGGATACGTAGGCGCTTCACAACTCGGTCATAGTATAAATAAAAACCAAAAAAATCCCCAAGCAAGAAACGGGGGCAGTAAAAAATAAAAAATAAAAAAAAATTGTGTTTATATAAGGAAAATATAGGATTCCGAAGGTTGTAATTTTGAACCCAATTTGTTTTATTTTGAGCCTTTAATACCCTTTCTTTCTAGCCCTGTCCAAACCCACATTACGGTCCAAAGAAAGACCTTTTGACCAATCTTCAAAAGAGGTTGAGTTAGGCAAATGAGAGAAGTTTCATCGGGACATAACACTCTGATTCCCGGCAGAAAGACTCCGATCTCCAGCAGAAAATACGAGAGTCTTAGCAGTAACACCACCAATCCCCAGCGGAAAAGTAACACAAATGAGAGAGTCTTAGCGGTGAAAACCTTCACAAGCACCATAAGGCGATGAAAGCTGAGAGAAAAACCGAAATGAGAGAGGCTTGATAGTGAAAACCCCTCGGGCACTACAAGTCGAACGAAGATTGGAAATCAAAAGGAAAGCCCCAGGCGAAGATTACAAAAGGCGGTTTAATAACGGAATATAGGCTATATGTGCATGTCGTGTCCATTAGAGTTGGTATCCACGTTTGATAGGTTTACTTTATAATTTTTTCTTTTTTGAGAGTCATCTTCCTTTTTGTCTTTTATGTTGTTTCCTTTTATCTTTCTCCTTTTTATAAAAAATTCCCCAACAGAGTCTGTTTGCAAGAAACGACTGCAAAATTTTCCATCAGCTTTCCAATTACGCAAGACGGGATTTTGATTGGTACACCCAAGTGGTATAAGTCAGGAGAGAACAAGCGCAATGCCAATGTCCAGAAGGATATTCCCCAGCAATAGGATAGTGACAAAGGGAGGGATTGGTGTCAATAAGGATATCTCAAGGAAGGTTAATGAGACTCAAAGGTTGGGAAATGCCCAGTCCTTAGATATGCCACAAAAGGAGAGATATCCCAGCAGAAAGGTATTTTCGGTGACAAGGGTGAACAAAGAAAATGGTTCACCAGTAAAACATGCAAAGTCTTCACGAAGGGTCACTATCATAGGAATTCGGGTGGTCAGTGGAAAACCACGTGGAAAGGTTCGCGAATAAAGAGTCGTCAAGGAAGGCGGGGAAGCAAGAAAGGAGAAAGCTATCCCCGACATGAATATCATCAAATAATAATATCCCCAGCAAGTTCTGATAATGAAACGCAGAGCAGGGAAAGAGGAGGAGAACCATCCCCAGCAGGAGCACCACAACCAGCCACCTCATTTTAAAAATTAACCAATTTTTCTTTGATTTGAAACAGGAAGAAGAGGGATTGTTGGCAGAAAAGCATGCCACGAAGAAGATTCTCAAACTGGGGCATAAAATTTTCTTCCGTTGCGAAAATTTTCTCGAAACCAAATACCCGGTTGGGGAAAGAAGCCAGATAATGCGAGAAAATGATCTTTGAACCCGATTATCCCCAGCAGCTTTGAAAAAAAAAAAAAACAACAACAAGTTATGATAGAGGAAATTATACCCCCAACAGACAAGACAAAACGAGGAAGCTTGCGTTCAGAAAGGCAAGAAGTCGGTATCATCCCCAGCAGTTCTCGAAAAAATGAAACACCGATTTCGAGATTTCTCCGGCAGCATTATATCCTACAAGTTTTTCAAGGGAGCCAAGCGCGAGTCCCGAATGAGGTTTGGAAAGAGGAAAAAGGAAAAAGGATCCCCCGACAGTGTAATCCCCAGCTGATGACATTTCAATCCCCATCGATCCCGGGAGAGAATAAAGGTTTTGAAGGAAGTAGAAAAAGAGGAAATAAAGAAGATTTCCCCAGCAGCATTACCCCAGCAGGTAAGTAATTAGTTCCAAAGATATCCCCAGCAGTCAAGAGAAAAATAACACGACCCAGGAGGAAAGCAATTCCAAAACAAGGTAATTCAGAAGAAAGGATGGTCCAAGAAGCGATGCAGGAAGAAGAAAGTGGCGATTTATTTTTAAAAAAGTTGTTGTTGAAGTCAGGAGCCCGCTTGAAGAATGGAGTGACGATTTATTTTCAAAGGATGTTGTTGAAGTCAGGAGCCCGCCTGAAGAATGGAGTGGCGATTTATTTTCAAAGGATGTTGTTAAAGTCAGGAGCCCGCCTGAAGAATGGAGTGGCGATTTATTTTCAAAGGATGTTGTTGAAGTCAGGAGCCCGCCTGAAGAATGGAGTGGCGATTTATTTTCAAAGGATGTTGTTGAAGTCAGGAGCCCGCTTGAAGAATGGAGTGGCGATTTATTTTCAAAAGATGTTGTTGAAGTCAGGAGCCCGCCTGAAGAATGGAGTGGCGATTTATTTTCAAAGGATGTTGTTGAAGTCGGGAGCCCGCTTGAAGAGAGGAATGGCGATTTATTTTCAAAAGTTGATGTTGAAGTCAGGAGCCCGCCTGAAGAATGGAATGGCAATTTATTTTCAAAGGATGTTGATGAAGTCAGGAGCCCGCCTGAAGAATGGAGTGGCGATTTATTTTCAAAAGTTGATGTTGAAGTCAGGAGCCCGCCTGAAGAGAGGAATGGCGATTTATTTTCAAAGGATGTTGTTGAAGTCAGGAGCCCGCCTGAAGAGAGGAATGGCGATTTATTTTCAAAAGATGTTGTTGAAGTCGGGAGCCCGCCTGAAGAATGGAGTGGCGATTTATTTTCAAAAGATGTTGTTGAAGTCAGGAGCCCGCCTGAAGAATGGAGTGGCGATTTATTTTCAAAGGATGTTGTTGAAGTCAGGAGCCCGCCTGAAGAATGGAGTGGCGATTTATTTTCAAAAGATGTTGTTGAAGTCAGGAGCCCGCCTGAAGAATGGAGTGGCGATTTATTTTCAAAGGATGTTGTTGAAGTCAGGAGCCCGCCTGAAGAGAGGAATAGCGATTTATTTTCAAAAGATGATGTTGAAGTCAGGAGCCCGCCTGAAGAGAGGAATGGCGATTTATTTTCAAAGGATGTTGTTGAAGTCAGGAGCCCGCCTGAAGAGAGGAATGGCGATTTATTTTCAAAAGATGTTGTTGAAGTCGGGAGCCCGCCTGAAGAGAGGAATGTCGATTTATTTTCAAAAGATGTTGAAGTCAGGAGCCCGCCTGAAGAGAGGAATGGCGTTTTATTTTCTAAGTTGATGTTGAAGTCAGGAGCCCGCCTGAAGAGAGGAATGGCGATTTATTTTCAAAAGATGTTGAAGTCAGGAGCCCGCCTGAAGAGAGGAATGGCGTTTTATTTTCTAAGTTGATGTTGAAGTCAGGAGCCCGTCTGAAGAGAAGAATGGCGATTTATTTTCAAAGTTGATGATTGAAGTCAGGGAGCCCGCCTGAAGAATGGAATGGTGATTTATGATTAGAGTTTGTCGTTAGAGTCAGAAGCCCGCCAGAAAAGTAGAACGGCGTCTCAGTTTCCAAGATTTGATAAGGATAGTGAACAATCGAAAAGTGGTAGAGTGTAACGGAAATCCCCAACATGAATCAGAAGGAAGGCAACAAGGATCAGAAAAGATAGATTCAGACTTCGAAGGAGAATAGCTCGAAGATCACAAGTAAGGGAATTCACTTCGGAGTGCAATGCAAGTTAGCAACAAAAGAAGCTTGCGACCGGAATGCGAGTCAACAGTCTGAGATGATCAACAGAAGAGTCAGTCACAATGAAAAAAGGCAAGGAGTTAATCCAAGTGCAGAAGTTGATGAAAGATGTGGTGTGCTCAAGACATGGCCGAGGTCACAAGCACTTCATACCTGGTCTTGATCCGAAAAGCAGCACCTACAACTAGCAAGTATCAAGGTTCAAATTTAGAGTCCGCATGAAGCACCAACCAATACTCAAGATCAAGCTTCAGAAGACTTATAGATAGGAATCTTGTAACTAGTAGCTGATAGGCTTAGTTAGTCTTTCTCATGTTTTGATTTTTGATGTAATAACAGGACCACGGACCGGAACTTCGATGGAACAGAACCTCGACGGAACGACACCTCGACTGGCTCTCCACCTCGGTATACCCCTTCCTCACTCACTTTCGAACTACACGTGTCCTGATTCCTTTATAGCCAAGGATATGTAGGCAGCTCAGATACAAGGGCTCGGTCACATTCCTCTTCTTTTAGTTTAGTCCCTCCGAATAAGGGTCGGGTCAAAAACACTTGTCTAGTCGTTCTTTGTCTGAAAACTCTTTGTGTTTTCAGTCAAAGAGGGGCAGCTGTAAACACGTGATTTTTGACCCTCCCCGAGATTTTTTATATTTTTCAGCGTAAAATATTTAAATTAGTTTTTATATAGCTATTTTAACTAAATTTGACTCTTTTACTTTATTTTTACCTTAAAATGAAAAATAACAAAAATATAGTTTCATTAATGTTTCGTAGTCATTTTTAAACTTGAAAAATACAAAAAATAGTACTTTATATTTTTATCTTTTTATAAAAACGAAAATAATAAAAAAAATAGTTTCATTAACATTTTGTAGTTACTTTAATTTTGAAAAAATATAAAAAATAATTTTTGTTTTAATTATTAGTGTTATAGTTATTTTGCTTACGTAGTGATTAATTAATAACACCGTGTTCTCATTCTCGGTTCCGGGCAAAGAATAATATTCGGGTTCAAACTACCTGGTTTTATAATTTTCGGACCTAGCCCGTAATAATCCGAGTCCACCACACGGGGAACACGGACAAAACTACCCATACACACATGCACACACTATGGGGACAATAGGTAATGAGGGATGGGAATAAATTAGAAAATGACAAAAGAAAGTAAAAAAACAAAAGAGAAAGACAAAAACAATATGGGACTAAAAATTAAAAAAAATAATAATATACAAAGAGATGTACTACACATCTTCTTTAAAAAGAGAAGAAAAAAACGAAACAGGGAAAAAGAAAACAAAGAAGAAGAAAACGGCAAAAGGAGAGAAAAACGGAAAAAAAGGAAAGAGAAGAAGAAAAATCGGCAGAAAGAAGAAAAAACCAAACAGAAAGAAGAAGAGAAACGAAAGAAGAAGAAAAACGGCAGAAAAAGAAAAACCGAGAAAAAAAATAATACACACAGTAGGAGACAACAGTGGAGGAAAAAGTTTTTCTGCTTCGTCAACCTCGTTCTGCCCGTCGAATCGTTTGTTCTTGGTTCCGGTTTGGTTCGAGTTCTGTCCGGAGAGGTCGAGGTTTGAGATTGTCATAAAAGGTTCGGTTTCTCGTTGTGTACATTGAAAAAATATGCAGAAATAAAGGTGCATGTTCTTTTCCGATATTGTTCTTCTCGCTAATATTTTGGATCGTTTCGTATTTGATTTAGTTTCATATGGTTCAGACTATTTTTGTAAATATATGATTTTGTTGAACATGCAATGTCGAAGTTAGCTAATGAAAATGACTAATCCTTCATATGCTCGCCAACTAGTTATGCTTCCGTTGTTTATGTAATTGTTCACCATAGTCTTGAATTTGCTCACTTAGTTAGCTACTCGTATGTTTACTCGAATTGGTTATAGTTGAGCACGATGTTGTTACATTATGGAAATTGGTTCATTATTCTTCAACCGAACGACGGAATTAGATTAAAGGAATCGGGGGTGTATTTCATGGGACCCGACTCCAATTTTGAACAAGGTTAAATAAAACGTGTCATGGACTACGGGTGCATTTCATGTAGCGTGGCTTGCAACATGTTCTAAATAATCTAAAATTAACTCTTAAATGAATATAGCGGAATGTAGTTCTCTTTTAAATTAGAATTAGAGGTGTGCCTCGCCTAACAAAATTATACAAATCGCGGGGCCCTCATAAATGTATATATATAAAAATACTTAGACTTCGGGATAAACCGTATAGCGAATTTTACGGTGTTCTCCAAAGATAATAAATGCGTAGTTTCTTTAATCACGTATTCTAGTACTACCTTCTCAAATACGGGTGCACATTTATGTGACCCAAATCTAAATCTCAACGAAGTCGAAACGTGTCAAAAGTCACGGGTGCACTGGTGCAACGTGGTTCGAGATACGTTTCCACTGCGTTGTAATTCATTTAAAACAATAAACAATAAAAGGGTAATGAGCCCTTAAACAATAAGCGAGACGAGCCTCGCCAAAATAACACGCAAATTGCGGGGCCCTCAACAGACGATTATTACGAAAAATGTTTAGATTCCGGAATGTGCTGTTTAGCGGATTCCACGGCCTTTCCCGAACACAAAACGCGTTAGTATCTTTAGGCGCGTATTTAATAATCTTATCTCCTTAAACTCGAGTGCACATTTATGCGACTCAAATCCAAATCTCAACGGAGTCGAAATGTGTTGACAACCACGGGTGCACCGGTGCGACGTGGTTCGAGATACATTTTCACAACGTTGCAATTCTTTGTTAAAATAATAATAATAATAATTCTTATAATAATAATAATAATCAAAAGCGGTTAAAAGTTAAAATTTGCACAGAGGTTAAAGCACATTATAAAATCAGATAAAGAAGCCAAATACGATGATTGAGCGACCGTGCTAGAGCCACGGAACCCGGGAATGCCTAACACCTTCTCCCGGGTTAACAGAATTCCTTATCCGGATTTCTGGTTCGCGGACCGTAATATAGAGTCAAACCTTTCCTCGGTTCGGGATCAAACCGGTGACTTGGGACACCATTAACTCAGGTACTTCTTTCTTTTGTCCGTTCGAGGACGAACGGTTGTTTTAGAGGTGGAGATTGTGACGACCCGAAGGGTCATCACTTGTTTTATTAATCATTCCGAGCTTTTGAGGTCTTGAAAACCTCATTTATAGTTGCCTCGATTTGTGTGCACAGTCCGGGCACAAAGCTGGAAAAGATTTATGTTGAAATATGTGAAATATGTGAAAAAGTTGAAGAATTTTGATATTAATATTGATATGGTTGACTTTGGTCAACATTTTTGGTAAACGGACCCGGATCCGTGATTTGATTGTCTCAGAAAATCCGTAGAAAAATATGGAACTTGGGCGTATGCCCGGAATTGAAATCCGAGGTCTAAAACCCCGGTAAAAGAATTTTTATGTTAAATTGTTTTCAGAAAATATTTAAGGAAAATGAAACTGAAATTTGATTGAAAAGTGGTGATATCAGGCTCGTATTTTGGTTCCGACGCCCGGAACAAGTCATATATATTGGTTAAGCGCTTCCTGTAAAGTTTGGTTGAAAACGGACGTCGTTTGACATGTTTTGGCTTTAAATTGGAAAGTTTGGAAATTATGAAAATTTGAAAGGATTCTTGAGTTTTAAGGCTCAATTCATGGATTTTGATGTTATTTTAGCGATTTGATCGCGCGAGCAAGTTCGTATGATGTTTTTAAGTTAGTGTGCATATTTGGCTTGGAGCCCCGAGGGCTCGGGAGTGTTTCGGAGGTGGTTCGAGATGTTTTTGGACTTGGAAAAAATTGCAGAAAATCTGCAGCAGCCATTCCTTCTTCGCGTTCGCGTTCATCAGGTCGCGTTCGCGAAGGCTTCTCCTTTCCCTTCATCGCGTTCGCGACCATAGGATCGCGTTCGCGTACAACAAAAATTTGGACCCAGCCATTTTCCTCTACGCGTTCGCGTGCAGGCTCCCGCGTTCGCGGAGCCTGGCCTGCCTCCTCTACGCGTTCGCGTAAGGTGCCACGCGTTCGCGTAGGCCAAATTTGTAAGCCCAGATTTTTATTCTTCGCGTTCGCGACTGTACACGCGAACGCGATGCATTTCAGTCCAACCCTTCGCGTTCGCGACTATGTCCACGCGAACGCGATGCCCGTTTTGCCCAACCCTTCGCGAACGCGACACTGTCCACGCGAACGCGAAGGGCAAACTTTTGCCCAGTCATTTTAATCCCAAAACAGAACAGAAACGGGATAACAAATCCCATTTCTGTTCAACCCCCTTCTTCACAGCCCCTTGGACGATTTTTGAGCTATTCTTCACCAAACTTCTTGGGTAAGTGATTCTTAACTCGTTTTCTTCATTTTCCATCAATATTATTTGAATTCCTAAGCCTAAATAGGTGTAAATGGGTAGAAAAATTGAGAATTTAGTATAGTAAGGGTTTTCAATGAATTTACGATCTAGACTTCGTTTTGGAGTCGAACTTAAGAACAAATTGTATATTTGAACTCATAGAGGATTGGGTGAACTTATTTTGGTTCGAAACTTGATTTTCGATTATGTGGGTCCGGGGTCGATTTTTACTATTCCGGGCAGAATGTTGTAAAAATCATATTTAACAATATGAACTAGTTTGTTAAGTAGAATTGATGATATTAAATCAATTGTGTATAGATACGATTGGATTGGAGTCAAAATCAAAAGGAAAAGGCATTGCTACGGATTGAATCGTTCGTAGACTTTCGAGGTAAGTGTTTGTTCTATCCTAGTTTGTAGGAAATGGAATTCAGTTATGAATAAATTGTTGATTAAGAGTTATCGGTGTTATGCCGGTAATGAAGATAAATTATTGAAATTATTATAAATTATTGGTTTAAAACCGGTAATTATAAATATTGTTGATATAGAGATTATTGGCTAAATGCCGGTAATATATATATATTTATGAATTGGGATCGTGTGGTACGCCGACCACAAAGTGACTTAAAAATCTTGGCATTGACCATAGTTGCCGGTAGCCTATTGATATATTTGGGAGCGGGTGGTACGCCTACCACAAGATATAATTATTGATATATTTGGGAGCGGGTGGTACGCCTACCACAAGATATAACTACTATGATATTTGGGAGCGGGTGGTACGCCTACCACAAGATATAATTACTGTGATAGTTGGGAGCGGGTGGTACGCCTACCACGAGACATGAAATGAGAAAGGAATTGAGATATGAAAGTAAGATTTATTCTGTTGATTAGATTATTCTGGATATTGTGAGTTATTGACTGTTATTTCAGAGCAGAGTATTTCCTTATAAATGTATTATATATATATCTATATTGCAATTGTACAGGTTTAGGTGGGTGACTGGCCTTAGCCTTGTCACTAGTTCGCTGGGATAGGCCAGGCACTTACCAGCACATGGGGTCGGTTGTGCTGATACTACACTCTGCGCTCTTTTTGCGCGGATACAGGTTACGGACAGCAGCAGCGGCGGTAGCGACTTGTGGATTTTTCGACTACTGAGACTACGAGGTAGCCTTGCAGGCGTCCGCAGGATCCGTTGTCTCTTCTATCTATGCTTTTCATTCTGTTATCTCATGTAATCGAGATAAACAACTTGTATTTTCTTTCAGACAATTATGTGTATTATTCTTAGAAGTTCGTGAGTATTGGGACACCAATCTTGGGTAGTGTATCAGATTTGGATTTTCTTTATCATATTTGACTAAGTCTTTCGCTAATTTTGATTATTCCGCTGTAATTTATATGTTTTTAATAATAAGAATTGGTAATTAATGGAGATGAAATTAATATTTGGCTTGCCTAGCTTCCATTTAGTAGGCGCCATCATGACCCCGATGGTGGGAAATCCGGGTCGTGACAAGTTGGTATCAGAGCACTAGGTTGCACAGGTCTCACAACTCACGAACAACCTTAGTAGAGTCTGAAGGATCGGTACGGAGACGTCTGTATTTATCCTCCAGAGGCTACAGAGTTAGGAAAATATTCTCTTTATTCTTTCCGGTCGTGCGACTTGATCTTTTGAATGTTAATTGAACTTCTACTCTGTTCTTCCGCAGATGGTAAGGACACGTGCATCCTCATCTACTGACCAGCAGCCCGAGGTCCCAGCAGCGGCAGCTTCTGCTAGGGGTAGAGGCCGAGGTCGAGGCCGTCCTAGAGGACAAGGTAGGGGTAGGGCTCAGCCCCGAGCAGCTACTCCATGGCAGAACCTCATGTTCGTATCGAGGAGGAAGTTCCGGCCCCGGCGGCTCCGGTGGGCCCGGCTCGAGGTCCCGGAGGAGGGCTGTGTTTTCACGGATCTACGGGATGCTTTGGTCCGTATAGCGGGTTTTATGGATTATATCACCAGAGCGGGTTTATTACCGGTAGCACCGGCCACTTCTCGGTACGGAGGAGGTAATCGGACTCTCGCTACGCGCGACTCCGAGCCGGTAATTCCCCGGGCTCGGGATCGCGCGATTCGACCGATTGAGGTAGTTCGGCCTATTATTGCGACTCCGTCTAATGATGGTGCGGCCATGTTCTGCCGATGCGTTGTGGAGATTGGACGAGGTTTACCAAGCTGTTCACTACCGCATTCGGTGGCACTCACTCGAGAGGATCCGCCAGGACTTCCTATACAGGTGCCACGAAGTTCTCCGTACTATGGGTATTGTGGAGACAAATGGTGTGGATTTTGCTACTTTTCGGTTATACTGGTTCCGCCAAGACTTGGTGGAGAGATTATTGTCTAACCGGGCCAGCGGGATCGTCATCTTTGACTTGGGAGCAGAGTTTGCAGAATTATTCTTGGAGAAGTTCCTTCCAGCGACTCAGCGGGAGTTTATGCGCAGACAATTTGAGCGTCTTCATCAGGGTTCTATGTCTGTCACACAGTACGAGACTAGGTTCGTGGACCTGGCTCGTCATGCTGTTATCATACTTCCCACGGAGCGGGAGAGAGTGAGGAGGTTTATTGATGGCTTGAATCAGCCAATTCGGCTACAGATGGCTATGGGTGCAGGAACTGAAATCACTTTTCAGGAGGCGGCTAATGCAGCCCGCCGGATCGAGATGGCTCTGTCACAGGGAGCGAGACATGGATCGGATAAGAGATCTCGTAATTCGGGTAGATTCAGTGGTACCTCGTCTGGAGATAGAGATTTTTATGATAGAGGCCATCCTCCTAGGCCTTATCAGTCAGCTCTTCAGGTTTCTCATGATGCTTCAGGTGATCGTAATTCTCGGCCACGCTACTCTGATCAGCAGCCTATCAGTGCACCACCACTTCGCTATTTTCAGCAGCCGAGGGCTTGTTTTACGTGCGGTGATCTTAGGCACATTGCAAGGTATTGCCCTCGAGCTTCTGACAGATCTCATCAGCAGGGTTCTCGTGCCATGATTCAGGCCCCAGTTCCCTCACAGACTGCCCAGTCGGCTAGAGGCGGAGGTAGAGGACATAGAGGTGGAGGTAGAGGTCATAGAGGTGGAGCTCGGACCGATAGAGGTAGAGACCAGCCAGCAGCTGATCGTCCTAGAGATACTGCTCAGGGTGGTGGGGCACAGCCCCGATGTTATGCACTTCCCGCCAGACCAGAGGCTGAGTCTTCTGATGCCGTCATTACAGGTATTATTTTGGTTTGTGATAGAAAGGCATCGGCATTATTTGACCCTGGGTCTACATATTCGTATGTGTCTTCCTATTTTGCACCATACTTGATTCGGCCCAGTGATCCACTGAGTGTTCCTGTTCATGTGTCTACACCAGTAGGCGACTCTATTGTGGTTGATCGAGTTCATCGGTCATGTATTATAGTAATTGAGGGTCTCGAGACCCGTGCTGATTTATTACTCCTAAATATGGTGGACTTCGATATTATACTAGGCATGGGCTGGCTATCTCCGTATCATGCTATTTTAGATTGCCATGCCAAGACAGTGACTTTAGCCCTGCCGAATTCGCCTCGTATAGAGTGGAAAGGAATTTCAGGTCATACTAGCCGTAATGTTATTTCTTATGTTAAAGCTCGGCGTATGGTTGGAAAGGGATGCTTGGCTTATTTGGCCTATGTCCGTGATTCTAGTGCTGAGGTTCCTTCTATTGACTCTGTGCCTGTGGTTCGCGAATTTCCTGAAGTATTTCCTTCAGACTTGCCAGGTATGCCGCCCGATAGGGACATTGATTTTTGCATTGATTTGGCTCCGGGCACTCGGCCCATTTCCATTCCCCCATACCGTATGGCTCCGCCAGAGTTAAAAGAATTGAAGGAACAGTTGCAGGATTTACTTGAAAAGGGTTTCATTAGACCCAGTGTTTCGCCGTGGGGTGCACCTGTATTATTTGTAAAGAAGAAAGATGGTTCGATGAGAATGTGCATTGACTATCGACGGTTAAACAAGGTGACTATCAAAAATAAATATCCACTTCCGCGAATTGATGATTTATTTGACCAGCTTCAGGGTGCCAAGGTATTTTCAAAGATAGATTTGAGATCTGGCTATCATCAGCTGAAGATTAGGGCATCCGATGTCCCTAAGACAGCGTTCGCACTCGGTATGGACATTATGAATTTCTGGTCATGTCTTTTGGGTTGACAAATGCTCCAGCAGCTTTTATGGAATTAATGAATCGGGTGTTCCAGCCTTATTTAGACTTGTTTGTAATAGTCTTCATTGATGATATATTAATATATTGCCGCAGTCAGCAGGAGCATGCGCAACATCTCAGAGTGGCCTTGCAGACTCTGAGAGATAGCCAAGTATATGCAAAATTTTCAAAGTGTGAATTTTGGCTAAGTTCAGTTGCATTCCTGGGTCATATTGTGACGACAGCAGGTATTCAGGTTGATCCGAAGAAAATTGAGGCAGTCAAGAGCTGGCCTAGACCGACATCAGCCACGGATATTCGGAGTTTCTTGGGGTTAGCGGGCTATTATCGCCGATTCGTAGAAGGATTTTCGTCTATTGCAACCCCACTGACCAGATTGACCCAGAAGGGTGTTCAATTTGAATGGTCCGATGAATGTGAGGCGAGCTTTCAAAAGCTCGAGACAACCTTGACCACAGCACCGGTATTGGTTTTACCCACAGGTACGGGACCTTATACTGTTTATTGTGATGCTTCCCGTATTGGGCTTGGTGCAGTGTTAATGCAGGATGGCAAGGTTATTGCCTATGCTTCGAGGCAGTTGAAGATTCATGAGAAGAACTATCCGGTGCATGATCTAGAATTGGCGGCGATTATTCACGCATTGAAGATCTGGAGGCATTATTTGTATGGTGTAGCATGTGAAGTATACACCGATCGTAAGAGTCTTCAGTATTTGTTTAAGCAGAAAGAGTTGAATATGAGGCAGAGAAGGTGGCTAGAGTTGCTAAAAGACTATGATGTTACTATTTTATATCACCCAGGTAAGGCCAGTGTGGTGGCCGATGCATTGAGTAGAAAGTATGCCAGCATGGGTAGTCTTGCATATATTCCGGTCAGTCAGAGACCATTAGCTATAGATGTCCAGGCCTTAGCTAACCGGTTCGTGAGATTGGACATTTCTGAGCCTAGCAGGGTGTTAGCCTGCACGGTCGCTCGTTCTTCTTTATTAGAGCGTATCCGTGACAATTTGATGATCCTCATTTGCGTGAGGTTAGAGATACAGTACAGCGGGGAGGTGCCACACAAGTAAATCTAGATGATAATGGGGTATTGAAATTGCAAGGTCGAGTTTGTGTGCCCAATGTCGAAGGGATTCGAGAGTTGATCTTAGCAGAGGCCCACAGTTCGCGGTATTCTATTCACCCAGGCGCCGCGAAGATGTACCAGGACTTACGGCAACACTATTGGTGGCGCAGAATGAAGAAAGATATCGTTGCGTATGTTGCTCGGTGTCTAAATTGTCGGCAGGTGAAATATGAGCACCAGAGACCTGGTGGTGTGTTCCAGAGGATTGAAATTCCCGAGTGGAAACGGGAGCGGATCACTATGGACTTCGTTACTGGACTTCCTTTGACTCGGAGGAAATTTGATGTTATTTGGGTCATTGTTGATAGGCTGACCAAATCAGCACACTTTATTCCAGTATCTGTCTCCTACTCGTCGGAGAGGTTAGCGGAGGTTTACATTAGGGAGATTGTTCGTCTCCATGGAGTGCCGATATCTATTATCTACGATCGGGGTACGCGGTTTACCTCGCGGTTACGGAGAGCGGTCCCGGCGGGGAGTTAGGTACCCGAGGTTCGATTGAGTACGGCATTTCATCCTCGGACGGATGGCCGGTCCGAGAGGACTATTCGGATTCTAGAGGACATGCTTCGAGCTCGTGTTATTGATTTCGGAGGCTCGTGGGACCAGTTTTCTGCCATTAGCAGAGTTCGCCTACAATAACAGTTACCAATCTAGCATCCGGATGGCTCCGTATGAGGCGTTGTATGGTAGGCGATGTCGATCACCAGTTGGATGGTTTGAACCGGGAGAGGCTCAATTGTTGGGTACAGACTTAGTTCGGGAGGCCTTGGATAAGGTCAAGACTATCTAGGAGAGATTGCGTTCAGCCTAGTCCAGAGAGAAGACTTATGCGGATCGTAAGGTTCGAGATGTAGATTTCATGGTTGGTGAGTGAGTATTGCTCCGAGTGTCGCCTATGAAGGGTGTGATGAGGTTTGGGAAGAAGGGCAAGCTCGGCCCTAGGTATATTGGCCCATTTGAGATTCTAGACAGAGTGGGAGGGGTGGCTTACGGATTAGCTTTGCCGCCTAGCTTATCAGCCGTGCATCCGGTTTTTCATGTATCTATGCTTCGGAGATACCACGGCGATCCCACGCATGTGTTGGACTTTAGCTTGTCCAATTGGACAATGATACATCTTACGAGGAGGAGCGGTGGCCATTCTAGACCGGCGAGGTTCGACAGTTGACATCGAAGAGTTATCCTTACGTGCGTGTTCGGTGGAGAGGTCGGCCTCCTGAGGCATCGACCTAGGAGTCCGAGTACGATATGCGGAGCCGCGTACCCGCGTTGTTTCTGAGTC
>JASVEL010001645.1:0-30591 GCA_032618575.1 Nicotiana noctiflora
CATGCGGGGTCATGATACGTAGGCAATCCACATAGGATTCGACCATTTTCATAACCAAAAAAAATGAAAAAAAAAACTACAAAAGAAAAAAAAAGGAAAAATGAAAAAACCACAAAAAAGGAAAAAGAAAAGAAAGATAGAAAAAAAAGAAGAATGATCAATAAGTGGGATACCTTAATGCTGACATGCTGGCTTCGTTTTGTTGTGTCCATTTTCAGAAAAGGTGGTTGGTTGTGGTTCCAAAATAACTCTTCCCTATAATACAAGGTCGGAGGACAATGGCAGAGAATCTCAAGACTGAGTGGGTTGGTACCGGTACCCGACAACAGCTGGTTGAACGGAACCACGGGTTAGTAGAAGAAGTCAAAATGCTGAGACAACATGTGGCTGACATGTATCGGGCGTGGATGGATGGAAAAGCACCACCCCCGCCACCACTTAGCTTCCTGGACTCTGTCCTTACCCGTACACTGAACCTGATGCCAGATGATCCCTCACACTCTCCATATATACCCACCTATCACAGCTTTTCCAGCCACTCGAGTAGCTCAATTACTCGTCCCCCAACTATGTTTTCACAACGCTACTCTCGTCCCCAACACCACTACTCTCCCCGGGACACCCAAAATCGTACTTCACCTTCTAGGTACCTAGCTCCACAAAAAGCCTACCAACCCCCACGAACATACCGGAAACCCCCTGGGTTAGGTTTCAGGCCAAATAAGGCGTTTAGGGAAGAGAGGTTGCTGAAGCGAGAAAATGCTCTTACCCCTATCGGAGAATCCTATGCAAGTCTGTTTGAAAGGTTAAAGCATGTCGGCCTGATTACACCGCTCCCCGAATATACTCCCGATCCACGTGCAAGAAGCTTCGATCCTATTGCACGATGTGCATACCATTCCAATGTCAGAGGGCACGATATTGAGAGTTGTCGTACCTTGAAAAGGAAATAGAAAGAATGATTCAAAAATGATGGTTGATTGTGATCAATGACGATGACAGAGAGCACACGAATCCTCTGGGGGGTATATTGATTGAAGCTAAAAATGTTGAAGGAGATGGAAGCCTCAGCAATATTGATGCAGAACTTAGTGGCTAAAATGTTGTGCTTGGTAATTGGGAAGACACTCCATCTTTTGGTCAGCTAGATGGAGCTTTGGTGGTTCATTTTTGTCGTCATTTTTGTTGTCCGAGTTATTTTCAGGGTTTTCTTGTGGTCAAACCCTTTTGTCCTAGCAGCTTGCTTTGGTCTTGCCCAGTTTTGTTTCAGGGCTGTACTCTAGTTTGTTTTGCTTGTTTTGTCATTGAACCATTTCGTCATTAGTTTAATGAAGCTTTCCGCTTTTGTTACTTCCGGTCATTTTATTTGTTTAGTTCTTTTTACCCTTTAGATTTGTCTTGTGCTCAAATGCCGAATCTAGTGACACGACATGCGCACACATAATTGTGGCTTAATTCTAAAAGTTAATCATGAAGCAATTGGAAGATGATCGGGTCATCTAAAGGAAATAAAAACAATTTGAGACTATTTGGATCCCGAGTCATGTGAAACCGGGGCAAGTAAAAAGGAAACAGTCAAAGGCAAGCTGGCCAAAATTGACATGGGGTCGATGAAAATGGGAGTGTTGCCCAACGGTGCTTTAAAGATATGACGAATATTAATTGTGTTGTTTACACTTGGCATGTTTTGAAGATTGGAATGACGAAGGCATTTTGTTCTGCTATCCAAACACTTTATCCATCGTCAACCCTTCGAGCCTTAATTTAAATTCTTTCATACCCCTCCTTCGGAATTAGTTGCAAAGACTAGAAACACAAGTTTGAAAGGCAAAAGAAGAAAGGGATAAAGAAAAAGTAAAGAAAAAGAAAACAACAAAAAGAGATAAAGAAAAGAAAAAGAAAAATGTATGAAAAAAGAAATTTGAAAAAGAGGAATTGGGAACTACGTTTGACCTGATTCCTCAAAGAGGATACGTAGGCGCTTCACAACTCGGTCATAGTGTAAATAAAACCCAAAAAAATCCCCAAGCAAGAAACAGGGGCAGTAAAAAAAAGTGTTTATGTAAGGAAAATATAGGATTCCGAAGGTTGTAATTTTGAACCCAATTTGTTTTATTTTGAGCCTTTAATACCTTTTCTTTCTAGCCCTGTCCAAACCCACATTACGGTCCAAAGAAAGACCTTTTGACCAATCTTCAAAAGAGGCTGAGTTAGGCAAATGAGAGAAGTTTCATCGGGACATAACACTCTGATTCCCGGCAGAAAGACTCCGATCTCCAGCAGAAAATAGGAGAGTCTTAGCAGTAACACCACCAATCCCCAGCTAAAAGTGATACAAATGAGAGAGTCTTACCGGTGAAAACCTTCACAAGGCACCATAAGGCGATGAAAGCTGAGAGAAAAACCGAAATGAGAGAGGCTTGATAGTGAAAACCCCTCGGGCACTACAAGTCGAACGAAGATTGGAAATCAAAAGGAAAGCCCCAGGCGAAGATTACAAAAGGCGGTTTAATAACGGAATATAGGCTATATGTGCATGTCGTGTCCATTAGAGTTGGTATCCACGTTTGATAGGTTTACTTTATAATTTTTTCTTTTTTGAGAGTCATCTTCCTTTTTGTCTTTTATGTTGTTTCCTTTTATCTTTCTCCTTTTTATAAAAAATTCCCCAACAGAGTCTGTTTGCAAGAAACGACTGCAAAATTTTCCATCAGCTTTCCAATTACGCAAGACGGGATTTTGATTGGTACACCCAAGTGGTATAAGTCAGGAGAGAACAAGCGCAATGCCAATGTCCAGAAGGATGTTCCCCAACAAGAGGAAGTTGACAAAGGGGTAGACCAACATCATAAAAGATACCTCCATAAAAAGTAAAGGTTAATGACCTCAAGGCCAAGGCCAATGAGATTCAAAGGTCGGAGAACGCCACAAAAGAAGGGGGGATATCCCCAGCAGAAGAGGTATTTTCAGTGACAAGGGTGAACAAAGAAAATGGTTCACCAGTAAAACATGCAAGGTCTTCACGAAGGGTCACTATCATAGGAATTCGGGTGGTCGGTGGAAAACCACGTGGAAAGGTTCGCGAATAAAGAGTCGTCAAGGAAGGCGGGGAAGCAAGAAAGAGAAAACTATCCCCCGCATGAATATCATCAAATAATAATATCCCCAGCAAGTTCTGACAATGAAACGCAGAGCATGGAAAGAGGAGGAGAACCGTCCCCAACAGGAGCACCACAACCAGCCACCTCATTTTAAAAATTAACCAATTTTTCTTTGATTTGAAACAGGAAGAAGAGGGATTGTTGGCAGAAAAGCATGCCACGAAGAAGATTCTCAAACTGGGGCATAAAATTTTCTTCCGTTGCGAAAATTTTCTCGAAACCAAATACCCGGTTGGGGAAAGAAGCCAGATAATGCGAGAAAATGATCTTTGAACCCGATTATCCCCAGCAACTTTGAAAAAAAAAATAACAAGTTGTGATAGAGGAAATTATACCCCCAACAGACAAGACAAAACGAGGAAGCTTGCGTTCAGAAAGGCAAGAAGTCAGTATCATCCCCAGCAGTTCTCGAAAAAATGAAACACTGATTTCGAGATTTCTCCGGCAGCATTATATCCTACAAGGGAGCCAAGCGCGAGTCCCGAATGAGGTTTGCAAAGAGGAAAAAGGAAAAGGGATCCCCCGACAGTGTAATCCCCAGCTGATGACATTTCAATCCCCATCGATCCCGGGAGAGAATAAAGGTTTTGAAGGAAGTAGAAAAAGAGGAAATAAAGAAGATTTCCCCAGCAGCATTAGCCCAGCAGGTAAGTAATTAGTTCCAAAGATATCCCCAGCAGTCAAGAGAAAAATGACACGACCCAGGAGGAAAGCAATTCCAAAACAAGGTAATTCAGAAGAAAGGATGGCCCAAGAAGCGATGCAGGAAGAAGAAAGTGGTGCAGGAAGCAAAGGAAGGCGACATGGACGGGATGGAGTTAGTGAGTTGATGTTGAAGTCAGGAGCCCGCCTGAAGAATGGAGTGACGATTTATTTTCAAAGGATGTTGTTGAAGTCAGGAGCCCGCCTGAAGAATGGAGTGGCAATTTATTTTCAAAAGATGTTGTTGAAGTCAGGAGCCCGCCCGAAGAATGGAGTGGCGATTTATTTTCAAAGGATGTTGTTGAAGTCAGGAGCCCGCCTGAAGAGAGGAATGGCGATTTATTTTCAAAGGATGTTGTTGAAGTCGGGAGCCCGCCTGAAGAGAGGAATGGCGATTTATTTTCAAAAGATGTTGTTGAAGTCAGGAGCCCGCCCGAAGAATGGAGTGGCGATTTATTTTCAAAGGATGTTGTTGAAGTCGGGAGCCCGCCCGAAGAATGGAGTGGCGATTTATTTTCAAAGGATGTTGTTGAAGTCGGAGCCCGCCCGAAGAATGGAGTGGCGATTTATTTTCAAAGGATGTTGTTGAAGTCGGGAGCCCGCCCGAAGAATGGAGTGGCGATTTATTTTCAAAGGATGTTGTTGAAGTCGGGAGCCCGCCCGAAGAATGGAGTGGCGATTTATTTTCAAAGGATGTTGTTGAAGTCGGGAGCCCGCCTTGAAGAATGGAGTGGCGATTTACTTTCAAAAGATGTTGTTGAAGTCGGGAGCCCGCCTGAAGAATGGAGTGGCAATTTATTTTCAAAGGATGTTGTTGAAGTCAGGAGCCCGCCTGAAGAATGGAGTGGCGATTTATTTTCAAAGGATGTTGTTGAAGTCAGGAGCCCGCCTGAAGAATGGAGTGGCGATTTATTTTCAAAAGATGTTGTTGAAGTCAGGAGCCCGCCTGAAGAATGGAGTGGCGATTTATTTTCAAAGGATGTTGTTGAAGTCAGGAGCCCGCCTGAAGAATGGAGTGGCGATTTATTTTCAAAAGTTGATGTTGAAGTCAGGAGCCCGCCTGAAGAGAGGAATGGCGATTTATTTTCAAAAGATGTTGTTGAAGTCAGGAGCCCGCCTGAAGAGAGGAATGGCGATTTATTTTCAAAAGATGTTGAAGTCAGGAGCCCGCCTGAAGAGAGGAATGGCGTTTTATTTTCTAAGTTGATGTTGAAGTCAGGAGCCCGCCTGAAGAGAGGAATGGCGATTTATTTTCAAAAGATGTTGAAGTCAGGAGCCCGCCTGAAGAGAGGAATGGCGTTTTATTTTCTAAGTTGATATTGAAGTCAGGAGCCCGCCTGAAGAGAAGAATGGCGATTTATTTTCAAAGTTGATGATTGAAGTCAGGGAGCCCGCCTGAAGAATGGAATGGTGATTTATGATTAGAGTTTGTCGTTAGAGTCAGAAGCCCGCCAGAAAAGCAGAACGGCGTCTCAGTTTCCAAGATTTGATAAGGATAGTGAACAATCGAAAAGTGGTAGAGTGTAACGGAAATCCCCAGCATGAATCAGAAGGAAGGCAACAAGGATCAGAAAAGATAGATTCAGACTTCGAAGGAGAATAGCTCGAAGATCACAAGTAAGGGAATTCACTTCAAAGTGCAATGCAAGTTAGCAACAAAAGAAGCTTGCGACCAGAATGCGAGTCAACAGTCCGAGATGATCAACAGAAGTTAGTCATAATGAAAAAAAAAGGCAAGGAGTTAATCTAAGTGCAGAAGTTGATGAAAGATGTGGTGTGCTCAAGACATGGCCGAGGTCACAAGCATTGCATACCTGGTCTTGATCCGAAAAGCAGCACCTGCAACTAGCAAGTATCAAGGTTCAAATTTAGAGTCCGCATGAAGCACCAACCAATACTCAAGATCAAGCTTCAGAAGACTTATAGATAGGAATCTTGTAACTAGTAGCCGATAGGCTTAGTTAGTCTTTCTCATGTTTTGATTTTTGATGTAATAGCAGGACCACGGACCGGAACTTCGATGGAACAGAACCTCGACGGAATGACACCTCGACTGGCTCTCCACCTCGGTATACCCCTTCCTCACTCACTTTCGAACTACACGTGGCCTGATTCCTTTATAGCCAAGGATATGTAGGCAGCTCAGATACAAGGGCTCGGTCACATTCCTCTTCTTTTAGTTTAGTCCCTCCGAATAAGGGTCAGGTCAAAAACACTTGTCTAGTCGTTCTTTGTCTGAAAACTCTTTGTGTTTTCAGTCAAAGAGGGGCAGCTGTAAACACGTGATTTTTGACCCTCCCCGAGATTTTTTATATTTTTCAGCGTAAAATATTTAAATTAGTTTTTATATAGCTATTTTAACTAAATTTGACTCTTTTACTTTATTTTTACCTTAAAATGAAAAATAACAAAAATATAGTTTCATTAATGTTTCGTAGTCATTTTTAAACTTGAAAAATACAAAAAATAGTACTTTATATTTTTATCTTTTTATAAAAACGAAAATAATAAAAAAAATAGTTTCATTAACATTTTGTAGTTACTTTAATTTTGAAAAAATATAAAAAATAATTTTTGTTTTAATTATTAGTGTTATAGTTATTTTGCTTACGTAGTGATTAATTAATAACACCGTGTTCTCATTCTCGGTTCCGGGCAAAGAATAATATTCGGGTTCAAACTACCTGGTTTTATAATTTTCGGACCTAGCCCGTAATAATCCGAGTCCACCACACGGGGAACACGGACAAAACTACCCATACACACATGCACACACTATGGGGACAATAGGTAATGAGGGATGGGAATAAATTAGAAAATGACAAAAGAAAGTAAAAAAACAAAAGAGAAAGACAAAAACAATATGGGACTAAAAATTAAAAAAAATAATAATATACAAAGAGATGTACTACACATCTTCTTTAAAAAGAGAAGAAAAAAACGAAACAGGGAAAAAGAAAACAAAGAAGAAGAAAACGGCAAAAGGAGAGAAAAACGGAAAAAAAGGAAAGAGAAGAAGAAAAATCGGCAGAAAGAAGAAAAAACCAAACAGAAAGAAGAAGAGAAACGAAAGAAGAAGAAAAACGGCAGAAAAAGAAAAACCGAGAAAAAAATAATACACACAGTAGGAGACAACAGTGGAGGAAAAAGTTTTTCTGCTTCGTCAACCTCGTTCTGCCCGTCGAATCGTTTGTTCTTGGTTCCGGTTTGGTTCGAGTTCTGTCCGGAGAGGTCGAGGTTTGAGATTGTCATAAAAGGTTCGGTTTCTCGTTGTGTACATTGAAAAAATATGCAGAAATAAAGGTGCATGTTCTTTTCCGATATTGTTCTTCTCGCTAATATTTTGGATCGTTTCGTATTTGATTTAGTTTCATATGGTTCAGACTATTTTTGTAAATATATGATTTTGTTGAACATGCAATGTCGAAGTTAGCTAATGAAAATGACTAATCCTTCATATGCTCGCCAACTAGTTATGCTTCCGTTGTTTATGTAATTGTTCACCATAGTCTTGAATTTGCTCACTTAGTTAGCTACTCGTATGTTTACTCGAATTGGTTATAGTTGAGCACGATGTTGTTACATTATGGAAATTGGTTCATTATTCTTCAACCGAACGACGGAATTAGATTAAAGGAATCGGGGGTGTATTTCATGGGACCCGACTCCAATTTTGAACAAGGTTAAATAAAACGTGTCATGGACTACGGGTGCATTTCATGTAGCGTGGCTTGCAACATGTTCTAAATAATCTAAAATTAACTCTTAAATGAATATAGCGGAATGTAGTTCTCTTTTAAATTAGAATTAGAGGTGTGCCTCGCCTAACAAAATTATACAAATCGCGGGGCCCTCATAAATGTATATATATAAAAATACTTAGACTTCGGGATAAACCGTATAGCGAATTTTACGGTGTTCTCCAAAGATAATAAATGCGTAGTTTCTTTAATCACGTATTCTAGTACTACCTTCTCAAATACGGGTGCACATTTATGTGACCCAAATCTAAATCTCAACGAAGTCGAAACGTGTCAAAAGTCACGGGTGCACTGGTGCAACGTGGTTCGAGATACGTTTCCACTGCGTTGTAATTCATTTAAAACAATAAACAATAAAAGGGTAATGAGCCCTTAAACAATAAGCGAGACGAGCCTCGCCAAAATAACACGCAAATTGCGGGGCCCTCAACAGACGATTATTACGAAAAATGTTTAGATTCCGGAATGTGCTGTTTAGCGGATTCCACGGCCTTTCCCGAACACAAAACGCGTTAGTATCTTTAGGCGCGTATTTAATAATCTTATCTCCTTAAACTCGAGTGCACATTTATGCGACTCAAATCCAAATCTCAACGGAGTCGAAATGTGTTGACAACCACGGGTGCACCGGTGCGACGTGGTTCGAGATACATTTTCACAACGTTGCAATTCTTTGTTAAAATAATAATAATAATAATTCTTATAATAATAATAATAATCAAAAGCGGTTAAAAGTTAAAATTTGCACAGAGGTTAAAGCACATTATAAAATCAGATAAAGAAGCCAAATACGATGATTGAGCGACCGTGCTAGAGCCACGGAACCCGGGAATGCCTAACACCTTCTCCCGGGTTAACGAGAATTCCTTATCCGGATTTCTGGTTCGCGGACCGTAATATAGAGTCAAACCTTTCCTCGGTTCGGGATCAAACCGGTGACTTGGGACACCATTATTTTTCCAAGTGGCGACTCTGAATTAAATAAGTTGATCCCGTTTCGATTGTCCTTTAATTAAATGAAAATTTGTGACGACCCAAAGGGTCATCACTTGTTTTATTAATCATTCCGAGCTTTCGAGGTCTTGAAAACCTCATTTATAGTTGCCTCGATTTGCGTGCACAATCCGGGCACAAAGCTGGAAAATATTTATGTTGAAATATGTGAAATATGTGAAAAAGTTGAAGAATTAATATTGATATGGTTGACTTTGGTCAACATTTTTGGTAAACGGACCCGGATCCGTGATTTGACGGTCTCAGAAAATCCGTAGAAAAATATGGAACTTGGGCATATGTCCGAAATTGAAATCCGAGGTCTAGAACCCCGGTAAAAGAATTTTTCTGTTAAATTGTTTTCTGAAAATGTTTAAGGAAAATAAAACTGAAATTTGATTAAAAAGTAATGGTATCGGGCTCGTATTTTGGTTCCGACGCCCGTACAAGTCATATATATTGGTTAAGCGCTTCCTGTAAAGTTTGGTTGAAAACGGACGTCGTTTGACATGTTTTGGCTTTAAATTGGAAAGTTTGGAAATTATGAAAATTTGAAAGGATTCTTGAGTTTTAAGGCTCAATTCATGGATTTTGATGTTATTTTAGCGATTTGATCGCGCGAGCAAGTTCGTATGATGTTTTTAAGTTAGTGTGCATATTTGGCTTGGAGCCCCGAGGGCTCGGGAGTGTTTCGGAGGTGGTTCGAGATGTTTTTGGACTTGGAAAAAATTGCAGAAAATCTGCAGCAGCCATTCCTTCTTCGCGTTCGCGTCCATCAGGTCGCGTTCGCGAAGGCTTCTCCTTTCCCTTCATCGCGTTCGCGACCATAGGATCGCGTTCGCGTACAACAAAAATTTGGACCCAGCCATTTTCCTCTACGCGTTCGCGTGCAGGCTCCCGCGTTCGCGGAGCCTGGCCTGCCTCCTCTACGCGTTCGCGTAAGGTGCCACGCGTTCGCGTAGGCCAAATTTGTAAGCCCAGATTTTTATTCTTCGCGTTCGCGACTGTGCACACGCGAACGCGATGCATTTCAGTCCAACCCTTCGCGTTCGCGACTATGTCCACGCGAACGCGATGCCCATTTTTGCCCAACCCTTCGCGAACGCGACACTGTCCACGCGAACGCGAAGGGCAAACTTTTGCCCAGTCATTTTAATCCCAAAACAGAACGAAAACGGGATAACAAATCCCATTTCTGTTCAACTCTCTTCTCCACAGCTCCTTGGACGATTTTTGAGCGATTCTTCATCAAACTTCCTTGGGTAAGTGATTCTTAACTCGTTTTCTTCATTTTCCATCAATATTATTTGAATTCCTAAGCCTAAATAGGTGTAAATGGGTAGAAAAATTGAGAATTTAGTATAGTAAGGGTTTTCAATGAATTTACGATCTAGACTTCGTTTTGGAGTCGAACTTAAGAACAAATTGTATATTTGAACTCATAGAGGATTGGGTGAACTTATTTTGGTTCGAAACTTGATTTTCGATTATGTGGGTCCGGGGTCGATTTTTACTATTCCGGGCAGAATGTTGTAAAAATCATATTTAACAATATGAACTAGTTTGTTAAGTAGAATTGATGATATTAAATCAATTGTGTATAGATACGATTGGATTGGAGTCAAAATCAAAAGGAAAAGGCATTGCTACGGATTGAATCGTTCGTAGACTTTCGAGGTAAGTGTTTGTTCTATCCTAGTTTGTAGGAAATGGAATTCAGTTATGAATAAATTGTTGATTAAGAGTTATCGGTGTTATGCCGGTAATGAAGATAAATTATTGAAATTATTATAAATTATTGGTTTAAAACCGGTAATTATAAATATTGTTGATATAGAGATTATTGGCTAAATGCCGGTAATATATATATATATATATTTATGAATTGGGATCGTGTGGTACGCCGACCACAAAGTGACTTAAAAATCTTGGCATTGACCATAGTTGCCGGTAGCCTATTGATATATTTGGGAGCGGGTGGTACGCCTACCACAAGATATAATTATTGATATATTTGGGAGCGGGTGGTACGCCTACCACAAGATATAATTATTGATATATTGGGAGCGGGTGGTACGCCTACCACAAGATATAATTACTGTGATAGTTGGGAGCGGGTGGTACGCCTACCACGAGACATGAAATGAGAAAGGAATTGAGATATGAAAGTAAGATTTATTCTGTTAATTAGATTATTCTGGATATTGTGAGTTATTGACTGTTATTTCAGAGCAGAGTATTTCCTTATAAATGTATTATATATATATATATATATCTATATTTGCAACTGTACAGGTTTAGGTGGGTGACTGGCCTTAGCCTTGTCACTAGTTCGCTGGGATAGGCCAGGCACTTACCAGCACATGGGGTCGGTTGTGCTGATACTACACTCTGCGCTCTTTTGCGCAGATACAGGTTACGGACAGCAGCAGCGGCAGTAGCGACTTGTGGATTTTTCGACTACTGAGACTACGAGGTAGCCTTGCAGGCGTCCGCAGGACCCGTTGTCTCTTCTATCTATGCTTTTCATTCTGTTATCTCATGTAATCGAGATAAACAGCTTGTATTTTCTTTCAGACAATTATGTGTATTATTCTTAGAAGTTCGTGAGTATTGGGACACCAATCTTGGGTAGTGTATCAGATTTGGATTTTCTTTATCATATTTGACTAAGTCTTTCGCTAATTTTGATTATTCCGCTGTAATTTATATGTTTTTAATAATAAGAATTGGTAATTAATGGAGATGAAATTAATATTTGGCTTGCCTAGCTTCCATTTAGTAGGCGCCATCATGACCCCGATGGTGGGAAATCCGGGTCGTGACAAGTTGGTATCAAAGCACTAGGTTGCACAGGTCTCACAACTCACGAACAACCTTAGTAGAGTCTGAAGGATCGGTACGGAGACGTCTGTATTTATCCTCCAGAGGCTACAGAGTTAGGAAAATATTCTCTTTATTCTTTCCAGTCGTGCGACTTGATCTTTTGAATGTTAATTGAACTTCTACTCTGTTCTTCCGCAGATGGTAAGGACACGTGCATCCTCATCTACTGACCAGCAGCCCGAGGTCCCAGCAGCGGCAGCTCCGCTAGGGGCAGAGGCCGAGGTCGAGGTCGTCCTAGAGGACAAGGTAGGGGTAGGGCTCAGCCCCGAGCAGCAGCAGCACGAGTGGCAGAACCTCGTGTTCATATCGAGGAGGAAGTTCCAACCCCAGCAGCTCCAGAGTAGGCCCAGCTCAGGTCCCAGGAGGAGC
Source organism: Nicotiana noctiflora (assembly GCA_032618575.1). NCBI lineage: Eukaryota > Viridiplantae > Streptophyta > Magnoliopsida > Solanales > Solanaceae > Nicotiana > Nicotiana noctiflora. The sequence goes on from JASVEL010001645.1 coordinate 11,873, forward strand.
TGTGTTTTCCCCGGATCTACAGGATGCTTTGGTCCGTATAGCAGGTTTTATGGATCATATCACCAGAGCAGGTTTATTACCAGTAGTAAAAATTCACATAAATATTAAAAGGTACATCAGTGAACTATTAGGGAGAAATTAGGTGGTTCAAGAGTCCAAACACCTCTCTCTCAAAATATGAATATCACCAGAAAATTAAGTGAAACGTCAACCCAACAAATACCACCCAAACCACTGGATATCACTACCACATTCGCTGGCAATATTACCGCAATACAATCGTCCTTCAAAGATAAACTAGTAGCATCAGAATTCATGATATTGTGGAGACAAATGGTGTGGATTTTGCTACTTTTCGGTTATCTGGTTCCGCCAAGACTTGGTGGAGAGATTATTGTCTAACCGGGCCAGCGGGATCGTCATCTTTGACTTGGGAGCAGTTTGCAGAATTATTCTTGGAGAAGTTCCTTCCAGCAACTCAGCGGGAGTTTATGCGCAGACAATTTGAGCGTCTTCATCGGGGTTCTATGTCTGTCACACAGTACGAGACTAGGTTCGTGGACCTGGCTCGTCATGCTGTTATCATACTTCCCACAAGAGCGGGAGAGAGTGAGGAGGTTTATTGATGGCTTGAATCAGCCAATTCGGCTACAGATGGCTATGGGAGCAGGAACTGAAATCACTTTTCAAGAGGCGGCTAATGCAGCCCGCCGGATCGAGATGGCTCTGTCACAGGGAGCGAGACATGGATCAGATAAGAGATCTCGTAATTCGGGTAGATTCAGTGGTACCTCGTCCGGAGATAGAGATTTTTATGATAGAGGCCATCCTCCTAGGCCTTATCAGTCAGCTCTTCAGGTTTCTCATGATGCTTCAGGTGATCGTAATTCTCGGCCACGCTACTCTGATCAGCAGCCTATCAGTGCACCACCACTTCGCCATTTTCAGCAGTCGAGGGCTTGTTTTACGTGCGGTGATCTTAGGCACATTGCAAGGTATTGCCCTCGAGCTTCCGACAGATCTCACCAGCAGGGTTCTCGTGCCATGATTCAGGCCCCAGTTCCCTCACAGCCTGCCCAGCCGGCTAGAGGCGGAGGTAGAGGACATAGAGGTGGAGGTAGAGGTCATAGAGGTGGAGCTCAGACCGATAGAGGTAGAGACCAGCCAGCAGCTGATCGTCCTAGAGATACTGCTCAGGGTGGTGGGGCGCAGCCCCGATGTTATGCACTTCCCGCCAGACCAGAGGCTGAGTCTTCTGATGCCGTCATTACAGGTATTATTTTGGTTTGTGATAGAAAGGCATCCGCATTATTTGACCCCGGGTCTACATATTCGTATGTGTCTTCCTATTTTGCACCATACTTGATTCAGCCAAGTGATCCACTGAGTGTTCCTGTTCATGTGTCTACACCAGTAGGCGACTCTATTGTGGTTGATCGAGTTCATCGGTCATGTATTATAGTAATTGAGGGTCTCGAGACCCGTGCTGATTTATTACTCCTAAATATGGCGGACTTCGATATTATACTAGGCATGGACTGGCTATCTCCGTATCATGCTATTTTAGATTGCCATGCCAAGACTGTGACTTTAGCCCTGCCGAATTCGCCTCGTATAGAGTGGAAAGGAATTTCATGTCATACTAGCCGTAATGTTATTTCTTATGTTAAAGCTCAGCGTATGGTTGGAAAGGGATGCTTGGCTTATTTGGCCTATGTCCGTGATTCTAGTGCTGAGGTTCCTTCTATTGACTCCGTGCCTGTGGTTCGCGAATTTCCTGAAGTATTTCCTTCAGACTTGCCAGGTATGCCGCCCGATAGGGACATTGATTTTTGCATTGACTTGGCTCCAGGCACTCAGCCCATTTCCATTCCCCCATACCGTATGGCTCCGCCACAGTTAAAAGAATTGAAGGAACAGTTGCAGGATTTACTTGAAAAGGGTTTCATTAGACCCAGTGTTTCGCCGTGGGGTGCACCCGTATTATTTGTAAAGAAGAAAGATGGTTCGATGAGAATGTGCATTGACTATCGACAGTTAAACAAGGTGACTATCAAAAATAAATATCCACTTCCGCGAATTGATGATTTATTTGACCAGCTTCAGGGTGCCAAGGTATTTTCAAAGATAGATTTGAGATCCGGCTATCATCAGCTGAAGATTAGGGCATCTGATGTCCCTAAGACCGCGTTCCGCACTCGGTATGCACATTATGAATTTCTGGTCATGTCTTTTGGGTTGACAAATGCTCCAGCAGCTTTTATGGAATTAATGAATCGGGTGTTCCGGCCTTATTTAGACTTGTTTGTAATAGTCTTCATTGATGACATATTAATATATTCCCGCGGTCAGGAGGAGCATGCGCAACATCTCAGAGTGGCCTTACAGACTCTGAGAGATAGCCAGCTATATGCAAAATTTTCAAAGTGTGAATTTTGGCTAAGTTCAGTTGCATTCCTGGGTCATATTGTGACGGCAGCAGGTATTCGGGTTGATCCGAAGAAAATTGAGGCAGTCAAGAGCTGGCCTAGACCGACATCAGCCACGGATATTCGGAGTTTCTTGGGGTTAGCGGGCTATTATCGCCGATTCGTAGAAGGATTTTCGTCTATTGCAACCCCACCTGACCAGATTGACCCGGAAGGGTGTTCAATTTGAATGGTCCGATGAATGTGAGGCGAGCTTTCAAAAGCTCAAGACAACCTTGACCACAACACCGGTATTGGTTTTACCCACAGGTACGGGACCTTATACTGTTTATTGTGATGCTTCCCGTATTGGGCTTGGTGCAGTGTTAATGCAGGATGGCAAGGTTATTGCCTATGCTTCGAGGCAGTTGAAGATTCACGAGAAGAACTATCCAGTGCATGATCTAGAATTGGCGGCGATTATTCACGCATTGAAGATCTGGAGACATTATTTGTATGGTGTAGCATGTGAAGTATACACCGATCATAAGAGTCTTCAGTATTTGTTTAAGCAGAAAGAGTTGAATATGAGGCAGAGAAGGTGGCTAGAGTTGCTAAAAGACTATGATGTTACTATTTTATATCACCTAGGTAAGGCCAATGTGGTGGCCGATGCATTGAGTAGAAAGTATGCCAACATGGGTAGTCTTGCATATATTCCGGTCAGTCAGAGACCATTAGCTCTAGATGTTCAGGCCTTAGCCAACCGGTTCGTGAGATTAGACATTTCTGAGCCTAGCAGGGTGTTAGCCCGCACGGTCGCTCGTTCTTCTTTATTAGAGCGTATCCGTGAGAGGCAATTTGATGATCCTCATTTGCGTGAGTTGAGAGATACAATACAGCGGGGAGGTGCCACACAGGTAAATCTAGATGATGATGGGATATTGAAATTGCAGGGTCGAGTTTGAGTGCCCAATGTCGAAGGGATTCGAGAGTTAATCTTAGCAGAGGCCCGCAGGTTCGCGGTATTCTATTCACCCGAGCGCCGCGAAGATGTACCGGGACTTACGCCGCACTATTGGTGGCGCAGAATGAAGAAAGATATCGTTGCGTATGTTGCTTCGGTGTCTAAATTGTCAGCGAGTGAAATATGAGCACCGGAGACCTGGCGGTGTATTCCGGAGGATTGAAATTCCCGAGTAGAAATGGGAGTGGATCACTATAGATTTCGTTACCCGGACTTCCTTTGACTCGGAGGAAATTTGATGCTATTTGGGTCATTGTTGATAGGTCTGACCAAGTCAGCACACTTTATTCCAGTATCCGTCTCCTACTCATCGGAGAGGTTAGCGGAGGTTTACATTAGGGAGATTGTTCGTCTCCATGGAGTGCCGTATCTATTATCTCCGATCGGGGTACGCAGCTTACCTCGCGGTTCGGAGAGCGGTCCAGGCGAGGAGTTAGGTACCCGATGTTCGGCTGAGTACGGCATTTCATCCTCGGACGGATGGCCCAGTCCGAGAGGACTATTCAAATTCTAGAGGACATGCTTCGAGCCTGTGTTATTGATTTCGGAGGCTCGTGGGACCAGTTTCTGCCATTAGAAGAGTTCGCCTACAATAACAGTTACCAGTCTAGCATCCAGATGGCTCCGTACGAGGCGTTGTATGGTAGGCGATGTCGATCACCGGTTGGATGGTTTGAACCGGGAGAGGCTCGGTTGTTGGGTACAGACTTAGTTCAGGAGGCCTTGGATAAGGTCAAGACTATTCAGGAGAGATTGCGTTCAGCTCAGTCCAAGCAGAAGACTTATGCGGATCGTAAGGTTCGAGATGTAGATTTCATGGTCGGCGAATCGAGTATTGCTCCGAGTGTCGCCTATGAAGGCGTGTGACGAGGTTTGGGAAGAATGGCAAGCTCGGCCCTCAGGTATATTGGCCCATTTGAGATTCTAGACGAGTGGGAGGGGTGGCTTACGGATTAGCTTTGCCGCCTAGCTTATCGACCGTGCATCCAGCTTTTTCATGTATCTATGCTCCGGAGATACCACGGCGATCCCACACATGTGTTAGACTTCAGTACCGTCCAATTGGACAATGATCTATCTTACGAGGAGGAGCCGGTGGCCATTCTAGACCGGCAGGTTCGACAGTTGAGGTCGAAGAGTTATCCTTCTGTGCGTGTTCAGTGGAGAGGTCAGCCTCCTGAGGCATCGACCTGGGAGTCCGAGTCTGATATGCGGAGCCGCTACCCACATTTGTTTTCTGACTCAGGTACTTCTTTCTTTTGTCCGTTCGAGGACGAACCGTTGTTTTAGAGGTGGAGATTGTGACGACCCAAAGGGTCATCACTTGTTTTATTAATCATTCCGAGCTTTTGAGGTCTTGAAAACCTCATTTATAGTTGCCTCGATTTGCGTGCACAGTCCGGGCACAAAGTTGGAAGATATTTATGTTGAAATATGTGAAATATGTGAAAAAGTTGAAGAATTTTGATATTAATATTGATATGGTTGACTTTGGTCAACATTTTTGGTAAACGGACCCGGATCCGTGATTTGACTGTCTCGGAAAATCCGTAGAAAAATATGGAACTTGGGCATATGTCCGGAATTGAAATCCGAGGTCTAGAACCCCAGTAAAAGAATTTTTCTGTTAAATTGTTTTCTGAAAATGTTTAAGGAAAATGAAACTGAAGTTTTATTAAAAAGTACTGGTATCGGGCTCGTATTTTGGTTCTAACGCCCGGTACAAGTCATATATATTGGTTAAGCGCTTCCGTAAAGTTTGGTTGAAAACGGACGTCGTTTGACGTGTTTTGGCTTTAAATTGGAAAGTTTGGAAATTATGAAAATTTGAAAGGATTCTTGAGTTTTAAGGCTCAATTCATGGATTTTGATGTTATTTTAGCGATTTGATCGCGCGAGCAAGTTCGTATGATGTTTTTAAGTTAGTGTGCATATTTGGCTTGGAGCCCCGAGGGCTCGGGAGTGTTTCGGAGGTGGTTCGAGATGTTTTTGGACTTGGAAAAAATTGCAGAAAATCTGCAGCAGCCATTCCTTCTTCGCGTTCGCGTCCATCAGGTCGCGTTCGCGAAGGCTTCTCCTTTCCTTCATCGCGTTCGCGACCATAGGATCGCGTTCGCGTACAACAAAAATTTGGACCCAGTCATTTTCCTCTACGCGTTCGCGTGCAGGCTCCCGCGTTCGCGGAGCCTGGCCTGCCTCCTCTGCGCGTTCGCGTAAGGTGCCACGCGTTCGCGTAGGCCAAATTTGTAAGCCCAGATTTTTATTCTTCGCGTTCGCGACTGTGCACACGCGAACGCGATGCATTTCAGTCCAACCCTTCGCGTTCGCGACTATGTCCACGCGAACGCGATGCCCATTTTGCCCAACCCTTCGCGAACGCGACACTGTCCACGCGAACGCGAAGGGCAAACTTTTGCCCAGTCATTTTAATCCCAGAAACAGAACAGAAACGGGATAACAAATCCCATTTCCGTTCAACCCCCTTCTTCACAGCCCCTTGGACGATTTTTGAGCTATTCTTCACCAAACTTCTCGGGTAAGTGATTCTTAACTCGTTTTCTTCATTTTCCATCAATATTATTTGAATTCCTAAGCCTAAATAGGTGTAAATGGGTAGAAAAATTGAGAATTTAGTATAGTAAGGGTTTTCAATGAATTTACGATCTAGACTTCGTTTTGGAGTCGAACTTAAGAACAAATTGTATATTTGAACTCATGGAGGATTGGGTGAACTTATTTTGGTTCGAAACTTGAGTTTCGATTATGTGGGCTCGGGGTCGATTTTTACTATTCCGGGCAGAATGTTGTAAAAATCATATTTAACAATATGAACTAGTTTGTTAAGTAGAATTGATGATATTAAATCAATTGTGTATAGATACGATTGGATTGGAGTCAAAATCAAAAGGAAAAGGCATTGCTACGGATTGAATCGTTCGTAGACTTTCGAGGTAAGTGTTTGTTCTATCCTAGTTTGTAGGAAATGGAATTCAGTTATGAATAAATTATTGATTAAGAGTTATCGGTGTTATGCCGGTAATGAAGATAAATTATTAAAATTATTATAAATTATTGGTTTAAAACCGGTAATTATAAATATTGTTGATATAGAGATTATTGGCTAAATGCCCGACCACTTATATATATTTATGAATTGGGATCGTGTGGTACGCCGACCACAAAGTGACTTAAATCTTGGCATTGGCCATAGTTGCCTGTAGCCTATTGATATATTTGGGAGCGGGTGGTACGCCTACCACAAGATATAATTATTGATATATTTGGGAGCGGGTGGTACGCCTACCACAAGATATAATTATTGATATATCGGGAGCGGGTGGTACGCCTACCACAAGATATAATTACTGTGATAGTTGGGAGCGGGTGGTACGCCTACCACAAGATATGAAATGAAAAATGAATTGAGACATGAAAGTAAGATTTGTTCTGTTGATCAGATTACTTCGGATATTGTGAGTTATTGATTGTTATTTCAAAGCAGATTCTTTTCTTATAAACGTTCGATAACGTTTGCTACCATTGTATATGTATATATTATATCTCAACTGTACAGGTTTATGTGGTGACTGGCCTTAGTCTCGTCACTACTTTGCCGGGATATGCCATGCACTTACCAGCACATGGGATCGGTTGTGCTGATACTACACTCTACGCTCTTTTTGCGCAGATACAGGTTACGGACAGCAGCAGTTGTAGCAGCACGATTGTGGATATTCTGACTATTGAGACTATGAGGTAGTCTTGCAGGCGTCCGCAGGACCCGTTGTCTTTTCTATCTATGTTTTTCATTCTGTTATCTCATGTAACCGAGATAAACAGTTTGTATTTTCTTTCAGATAATTATGTGTATTATTTTTAGAAGTTCGTGAGTATTGTGACACCAATCTTGGGTAGTGTATCAGATTTGGATTTTCTTTATCATATTTGACTAAGTCTTTCGCTAATTTTGATTATTCTGCTGTAATTTATATGTTTTTAATAATAAGAATTGGTAATTAATGGAGATGAAATTAATATTTGGCTTGCCTAGCTTCCATTTAGTAGGCGCCATCATGACCCCGATGTGGGAAATCCGGGTCGTGACACTTGCGCCCTCGCGGGTGCGGAAAAAGGAGGTGTGACAGCTAGGCAAAGGAATATTATATAGCAATTTCATATTCATTAGATAAGAGATTGTGAATCTGTTCTTAGTGAGGACAACCGGATTGGGACGATCAGATCGGTTGAGGGCAGCAGCACACCAATAGGTGGATTACCATTCTTGTATTGTTTGGGTAAAGGGCAGGAGCGCTCTTTCCCTCTCACCGGTACTTACTATAAGGGGTGGGGCAACCGGTTAAAATCAAATATCCAACAGCCGCTTTGAGCCGCCCTTACTTTGTATATGCACCAACAGAGACAACAAATCATTGGTTAATATAGACATATCTCATTGAAAAACTACAAGAAGAATTTAGAACGGAGATTTAATTTACCTGTCAAATATTTGGTCGAAGAGGACAGAGCTCTATCTTTGTACAGAGTATCGCTATGACAAGAAAGGTGTTTTGACTTTATATATCACGAAATCGGGAACACGACACCCGACACAAAACCTTTGTGGATTGAAACTGGTATTTGAGCTTATAAAAAATAGTCTTGGGTTGGGCTGGACGATTGTTATAAAAATAGTTGGCTAAATTCAAGGTTTACTTTTTCTAGCTGGTATACATAGATTATGTAATAATATATATATATATATATATATATATATATATATATATATATATATATATATATATATATATATATATATATATATATATATATTATACATATGCCCGTTATTTTTAGTTTAAGAGATTAAGTGGACATCTATTAACATTAATTTATGTATGAAGCTTATGAACCTTTTAAGGATCATGCTTTAAAGAATAGCTTTCGGTTAGAATATTAAAGCATAATGATCAGAATTTTGAGATCATTCATGTAATCGCAAAAAATTTTCCTTTAACATATAATTATGGTGATCATTAGGATTTCAGCCACAATGCTGAAAAATCATAGTGATTATCATATGAAAAATTCTTATCATTGTCATGAGAGCTCCCCAAAATGTTGACACTGCGACAGTGAGGCACTAATGACGGGTTGCTAGCAGAGGCAGATTTAGAGTGGAAGGGTGTTCACCCAATTCCTTTGCCAAAAAATTATATTTTATATGTAAAGCAGAATTTATTATATACCTTTATGTTATAAATAGAATTCTATTTATGGTGAATATTTTGAGAGAGATTCCATGTTTATTACTTGGTGGCTAAGTCAACCTCTCCTATAAATAGAGGGTTCTATTCCATTGTAATTCATCTTATATCAATAAGAATTCTCTCTCTCTATTTTGCTTTGCAATACTCTTCTTCTTCTTTTATTATTTCATAGCACATTATCAGCACGAGACTCTAACTATTTGAGTAGAAGCTTTGACATTGAGCATAATGATTGTCTATTGTTCTATGAACTTCCTTCATGATTAAATTATGGAATTAAGGTAAGTATTTTACTTTTCTCTTAAAAATTCTTGACATTCTATAATTTGATTTTAAATGCAAGCAAAGACGATAAATTTTGATTGCAACTCTAATTGAGTTTGAAAGAAATTATAACCATCCAAAGTGGTAAATTTTCTATGCCTTGTCATGATTAAATTCATGTATGATTGTGGACAAAGAATTGAAAATCCGTCCCATTGAATTTGCTCCATTCTCATTCCCTTTAGAGAATGTGAAAGCAGTATGTGATAAGCATGAAAGAAGACAAAATTATTACCGTGAAAGTATCAATGGATGTGGACGTGGCAATAGATGAAATTATAATCGTCATCATTGTGATAATGAGAATAATAAGGATTCTCAAAATAATCTTTCACTTTGTGAATGTAATATTTGTCATTGATTTGACATGAGATTTATAACGCACGTACCGATGATATATGAATATGACAATATCTGATTTAAGAATACATATTCATTCTTCAAAGAATATGAACGTGCTAGTGGTAGCGAAAATACCACACTTATATCTCGAAGGAGGTTTTGAGATGATATAAGAAAATAATATCATTATTATGACATGAATGGTCATTGGTTACCTATTTTATGCCAAAATATTTTGGCAATATGATTATTAAAAGACAACAAGAATGCAAGAAGGATATCTTACGTATAATTTTGACCATGACCATAATGATATAACTTTCTCGTTAAAAGAGTATTCACCAAATGAATGTTGATGAATATATTATAGTACAAAATTAATTGAGAACTCTGCAAGAGCCAATTATACTATTTTGGAGAAACACAACTGATTACCAATAAGGTATTGTGTTGTAGTAAGTCTCAAAAAAAATATTTAGTTTCCAAAGTATTCGCGAAAGCGGTTGATTATATTGAGACTATAAATAAAGGAAGGATTGAATATCTTCTATTACTACAACTTGTAGCGGGGTAATATATATGTGAAAAATTACCCGCTTTATTTTCCAATTTGTACTACATAAACAAAAGAATACCACAATGAAGTGGATATTTTATTGATATAAAAACCCATATCATAATAAACTTGAAGTTTATTCATAATTGCACACATCATGGTGTAAACCTAAAGTTTATCAATATTGATAATTTATCCAGTTGGCATAATTGGTTTAGCCATGTTTAAACCATGTATGATGTGCAGAAATAAAAGAGAATTCACATGGGTACATATTAAAGAACTAGAAAGTTCTTTACGAATTCTCTTACATTGCTTGTTTTCATTAATTAATAGACCAACTAAAATTGGAATTGAATATCATGAATGCTGGAAATATCAAAGGTGAATATAGGCCCATTCACCCGTCATGTATACCACATAAGATGTATCTATGAGATGGTTACATGTGTAATTATTATTAACCCGCAACCTGGCCGGTGTGTGCGAGGTAGCTTGCTCAATAATTTAATATAGAGCATATTCCACATTTTCTATTCAAGAAGTTCATCTTGATAAGTTGGTCTACATCACAGCTGGTTTAGCAAAATAATTTATTGAGTGTCTCCACTTAATAGCTAAACAATGGCTTATGAGAACAAAGTTTTGTATATCAGTTTGATATACGTTATATACGAAAGTATATTATTTTCTCCCCTCACAAGTGGTTCAGGATCAAGAACCAAATAATTCCATCTTATTATTATTATTATTGTTGTGCGGTGTATATTTTGATCACCATAACGCACAAAGACGGGTTATAAAAGTTGAGGAACAAGTTAGTTTTTCTAACACGAGGGGAAGACAAGATACAACAGTTGAGAAAAAGTTACATGGAATGAATTATCATTTATACATCTAGATCCTCGAATAAAATAATATGAACTTGAAGTTCATAAAATAATAATTCATGTGCAATTTATTGCAAAACATGCCAGCCGCATTTGCTGACCCAAAGAAAGTAACTATATTCTCATTGCAAATGCTCATATTAAGTCCTAGAAGGACAAAGTCTATAGTATGCTTAAAACATATAGACAAATCGGTTTCAAATAAACTTATTGACAAACAAGATGAGCAAATGATCAAAAAGATCATAATAAAGGAGGCAAGTGATCTAGAAGATCACATGACATAACATTTCATAAAATCTCAAGAGAGATTCAGGTACCTGAATATATGAATGAAGAGATCTCTATGTTATGTGTTATGAAAATATATTGAAACTGATATAAAATCTTTGTCGACGTCAACCTTCAAGAAGCTAGTGCACAAGATTGGAATGCAAATGCTCAAGGATGTAAATTGATGCTCTCATCAGGGGGAATTAATACGCGTTGTACTCTTTTTTTCTTACAAGGTTTTGTCCCACTGGATTTTCCTTGCAAGGTTTTTAAAGATGCAACCAAAATGCGTATTGTTAAATATGTGTACTCTTTTTTTCTTTCTAGAATTTTTTTTTCCACTGGATTTTATTGTTAAATATGTGTACTCTTTAAATATGTTAATTACATCACACGTACGCTTATAACCCATAGCATGAAAATTTAATAATCTTCATAAAAATATTGAGATTAGAGTTATGTTTAGGCTAGCAATCAGATTGAAATTTAGGTTGTTATAACTGAATTGTGTGAGAATAAAGAAGGTACGTACTATCTATGATTTAGGATGAACCATGTTGACTTTCATAATTGATTTTGTAATGTAATATATGACACTTTGGTGGTTACATAGCAGAGCGATGTCGTTTTACATTGGTCGTGGGTACTGCTAGTTGATTCATCAATCACCATTTGAATAAAAATTTAGGGTTTGCAAATAATCTTCTACAATCGACACAATTTGAACATACACGGACTGAAATTCCTCGATCTTCACTGCAGATATCGTGATAGATTTCTCAACACAGTCACTAGGAGCTCTATTACCATGTAAACTTTGTTCAATTCAATCAGATTGAGATGAGATCACGGTTGCCATTGGAGAAGAAGAAGAAGAGGAAGGAAGAAGAAAGCAATGGAACAGAAGAAAATGTTTTCTGTTAAAAATGACAACTATCATTACAAGTTGTGGAAAACTATATTTATACAACTAATACCCAACTAACTACACGAACAACCAATTTACTAACTATGGTTCTAACTAACTTAAGTTAACTATACAATGGTTAGGTGATAGCTGAACTATTATTATCTATACTATTATTAGTATCCTTTACAAGTTCAATTGGATGGCCAAGTATTTTGTAGAGGGCACGACGACAATGTATATCATATCAACAAGTATTCAGACAGATGTGCATTCAGAGCAAGGAAGATCAGCAAGTGAGACAGAACTACTTCTCCACCTGCTTTTGTCTTTCTAATTTACAGCAGCATAATAGATTCTTGCCCTTACAAAATCCTGCAACATATTCTGCTGATGCACTAGTTTCACATAGTAGTAAATTGACAGCTTCCTTATTACTTGTAGAAAGACAAAATTAATCTCATTTACAATCTTGAATAATGTTTCAAGGATCTATGAAAAAACACAAACAAAGATACAATGCCCGCGCCCGTGCATACTGCATAGCATGGGCAGTACTCCCATCTAGTTAATAAAGAAACCTGATGCAGCACTTGAGTATTTCCTACAAGAAATGGAATAGATGTACACACCAAGAACAAATGCAAACGTTAACAACTATTTGTTGCTTATTTCTTTTTGGAATGTGGAAAGAATGACGAAAAATGATTTATACCCTTGCTGTCTACATGATGAACTTGATATCTGGATTTCTTATTGACTTGAGCCACATATCCGCCATTACACGTGATGATATGCTCCATAGCAAATCTTGGCCTTTTACTGCTGAACCTTTCTTTACTTTCTTACCCATTTTACCAAGTCCATAAGCCACCAGCCACTGCATTGCAGTCAATCTCTGCTTTTCTGTGTCCCATGCATTCTTGTTTTCTCCGCTTCTAACTCTCAATCCGCCAATAGCCAAACATGCTATTTTATACTTCTTTTCCTCGTCGATGTCATTAGTTTTCTCATCCATATGAACTGCTTGGATCAGTGCGATCATAGGTCCTCCAACCGCCTCAAACTGCCTCAATGGATCCCTCAGTTGAACCACAACAGATATCACTACATTATCGCTTTTGTCATCTTTTTCCCAATCTTCAAGTGGAACTGCGGACTCCAGTGGGTGACCATGATCATCTTTCTTGTTTGCAGAAACATCAAATGGCGCCTCTTCTTCTGCAATATCTGCCTGAATTTTCAGTGCTTCGATTGTCATTGCCTCCATTTTCTGCAGCGTGAATGCAAGAATTTCGTCCACTGTCAATGGTTCATCACTGATATTCCAAATCCCTGTAGAAATCCTCTCAGTTCGGCTTGTGTTCATCGCTGTTGCCATCGATTTCACTGCTGCAACTGTACGAGCAGCAGTTGAGCTGGCACCTACTTCTTTGTTCCTCCCTTGAATAATAGCTGAAGCAATTCCTTCAAAAGCTATCTGCTCGGCTGTTTTCCCCACAAGTTCTTCCATTGGCATAATCGATAAGATCTTGGACGTAAATTCTTCCATCCCAATAGCTGCCATCCTCTGAAATATTTCAAATCCATTCATAGACGACAAAATTGATGGAAAAACAAATGGTTTTGATATCTGCATTGCAAGTTTTGGGGTGTCTTTTCTAGAAACTGCAGTGTTAAGAGGATTCATGGCCGCCAAGAAACCTCCGTTCCTTGTTTGAACTACACAACCCAACCCTTTTCCAAGATCTGGTATAAATATGACTGATTCTCTCTTTTTGCTATCTTCATCTCCTCCTTGCAGCTTGAATGTTGGCATATCTTGTTGATCCGTCTTGAACTGATTAGCACCACCCGAATCTTCGAGCATCTGAAGAAATTCCCTTGTCACATTTTCCTCATCTGCATCCAACCTTTGCGATTCAGAGTCATCATCCTCTGTCTTGACTTGATTTTCATCTTTAAACATGGATTCAAGAGCTTTGATTTGCTGAGCAATGGAATCAAGTTCTGACAATCTAGTCAAATGGTGCTGATCATGCACAATCTCCTTAACAACCTCATGACTTGATACCGATCTTTTATCAGAATTTCCTTCAGATTGCTCTTCTTCTTCTTCCTCTTCTTCTTTTACTTCCACTTCTTTTTTAGCTTCATCTTTATCTTGAATTTCAACTCCTTTGTCCACAACATCAAACTCCGGGAGATCAAGATCCTCTGCTTTTGACTCTGGTTCCTTTTCAGGCTCAGCATCTAGATTCAGCTCATCAATTCCTTGAAGATTTGGTGTTGTTTCTGTTTGTGAAGGAGTCCAATTAGATGAACCTAGGCTAGTCATTCTTGGACTTGGGACACTAAAAGATGTTTTCGATTGCTTGCGAGCAAATGATGATGATGATGAATAGTTCACATTTTTTCCCGTCTTTTGCCCCTCAGCCTGGCTGTAAATTCCAATCCCCCCATCTTTCTCCATTATCTGAAATCCCAATTTGAGAACTAGCTCTCCCCCCTTGGCTTTCCCTGAAAGAGTATAACTCGTGTCCCATTGGCGAATTCGGTTGCCTTCAAAGCTCTTTTCTATTGACTCCTGAATCATTTCACTCAAATCCACTAAGTTCTTTCCAAAATCAAGCTCCTCTGCATCCACAGCAAACACATATATCAAAAATGGACGCGGCTCGAATTTAAAGCGACTTCCATTACTACCAGTAGTAGTAGTTGGGGTATAGTAAACATGACACCTAATGAAAAGGGTCTCTTCAAAATCAGCAGCTCCCTGTGAAACTCTGGATGGCATGGTTTGTACTGCTCCTTCTTTGGTTTCCTTTTTTCTAACGCAAACTGATAGCCTAAGCCCGTTCATGGATGTAGCTAGTCCCTGAACCGTGACGACTTCAACTGAGAACAAACAGCTTAGCTTTTGCTTACCAATGTGAGCGAGAGCCCGAATTGGTTTCCAGTTCCATAGGCCTTTTTTCTCGGAGTTGGACTCGGCTTTGCTATCGAACTTCTTTAATGACTTGGTGCTGCTGCTCTGTTGGATAGTATTGTCCTCGTTCTCAATGTCCAGCTTTGGACGAGAACGCCATGGCGACAATGACATGCGCCTCGACCTTGGCTTAGGATTGATGACACTGTCATCATTTTTAGCACTGGTTATCGGATCATCAGCGATAGCAATTGGAGGGACAGATGTACGAGGGAGGACAAGGGAGGCAGTTCTTCGGGTTGTACTAGTTGAAGAAGTGTTTGGCTGATAGAGTGTTTCACTCAGTGCTTCAAGTTCTTGTAATAACTGTGTACTGGAATTCCTTCTAGTATTTGTGATGTAATCAGTCATTGTAACGAAACTGTGAGAAAACAGAAGAAAGAAAATGTTGGTAAAAGGCTTGCCAAAGTAAAGATGATTAGTGGCAAGTAGTTGAAGAGATATGAGGGCAGTTTGATCAGAGAGATGAGTTTGGATGGAGGTGAGAAGATTGATGTGGGCATTTGAGGACTGGAAAGTTTCTTGTATAAATGGTGAGTAGGATGTATTACTTGGTGCTTTTTGAACCAGGTATTTGCGTTAGTTTTGTATGTGAAGGATAAGGCAAGAACGTTTGTCTCTCTCTCTATTTGGCAACCCTACTGCCCCACAGACAGTTGTCCCTTTTTGGTAAACAATAGAGTACTAAATACTTTTACTATCACAACAATATTAAGAAAGGTCAGATTCGAGGCACTAAGATTCGGCTACGCAGCAGTATGATTTGGGAAAAGACTGGACCACAAAAGTCTATTATACGTAAAATTATTTACACCGTTCGCTCGAATCCGTGGCCTCCTGATCATATGGCAATATTAATCAGTTCACAAGTCGAGGCAGAGGGAGGCCCAAGAGGTATTGGGAAGAGGTGATCAGGCAGGATATGGCTAGAATGCAGATTTCTGAGGACATGACCCTTGATAGGAGAGTTTGGAGATCTAGTATCAACGTTGTCGGATATGAGCCCCTTGTATATTTCGCACTTCTTTCCCGGTCTGTGGGTTTGGTAGGGCTTTCAATAGTTGATTTATGTTTTGGTTTATGTTTCGAGATTACTGCATGCCATTTTAATTATGGTTTATGGTTTATGTTTTGATAATTGTCTATGTGATTTTTCATAGAATTACTAATACTCTCCTATTTTTGCTTTATTTTTATTCCCCTTTTCCTGAGCCGATGGTCGATTTGGAAACAACCTCTCTGCCCTTTCGGGTAGGGATAAGACTTGCGTACGTATTACTCTCCCCAGACCCCACCTTGTGAGATTATACTGGGTAGTTGTTGTTATTGTCAAAAGTATATCATCTGCCCAAAGTTTCAAATTCTTGAACTTGTTGGCATTAGGCCAAATAGGGAAAAAAACTTACCCACACCATGTATTTACATGTCACCTATAAACAACTAATACATGTCACTTTATTTAACTACAATTGTTAGTACTTAACCGTAGTTAAGTACCATATATTTTGCACATGACCTTGATTAAATAATAATATAAAAATACCCAACATCTTGAAATTCCATGTTATGTTCTAGACCGAAACATCAAGTACATCGACGGTACTGTTGTCTACTAATGGTGAATATGCTATTACCACACAAAAGATAAATGGCTTAGTTTGTGAAAACAACAGACATATATTCAAAAAGATTAAACTCATACGAAAGAACCTCACCAATTGCACTTGGCTTTGCATAATTACACTATTACTAATCATAAAAAGTTATCAAACTTAATCTTGAAATAAATTTTTAATTTATATTTAAGCGACTTTTTTTGTGAAGACAATAATAGCCTAAGTGGGGTTACTAACCGAACTAAAGCTTAGGAGAATTTTTTCAGCACACAGTAATAAATAATAAACTGAAAATAATACCTAAGAAATTGTCTCCCCGTTACACTCTTGGTTGAGTTTTTTCGTAGAATATCATGCAGAAGGAGAAGAAAGACGAATGCAGGTAAGTTTTTTCTATAGTCGCACGACTATTGATTTTTTTTTTTTTGCTAATACAAATCCAATACATTGAAGAATGGAGAAATTCTTCATTCCTAAAACTGATGAACAAGTAGTCATTGAAGAAAGAAAGCAAAAACTAAAGATAGAACTTAAATTTTAGGATGTTGTAGGAGTTGAATTTTCAGCAGTTGTTCCTACATGTTGAATATTTTCTTTTCAAGCACTCTATCTTCTTAAATTTTAGGATGTTGTAGGAGTTGAATTTTCAGCAGTTGTTCCTACATGTTGAATATTTTCTTTTCAAGCACTCTATCTTCTGTATCAATTGCTCGTCCTTCTTTGAAACTACGCGATCCAACCAGGCATTGACTCGCTTGTGTTGTGACAAAATAGCAGTAATTGAACCAAAATTTGAACCTCCATCAGAAGCAATGGAGAAATTCGTGAACACAAAAAAACCTGCATCCAATGACTCTTGTAGAAAACCAGTGAAATTTCTTTTTCTCTCTTGATAATCATTTTGCTGTATAGATGCCTACTTTATATACACATTATGAGAATAAATTAAAGTACATTTACACCTATACAAATAAAGTGTACAATATTAAAATATAGTGTCCTAATCATGTTTGCACTATAACATTTACAACTAATCTGGATAGTGAAGTTCTCGTTGGAAAAGAATGCATCCATTTATGCTACAGATTCTTCTGAACTTTGGACTGCATCTTTATAAGTGGTAGGAATATCATCAGCTACAATTGCGGTTGCACAAGCAACTGTCTCTACGAGACGAACATGTTTCGTTATTTTCCTTTTTGGCCTGCTGGTTGCTATTGCTTCAAGTTGTTGTTGAGATTCCTGGGTTGGAATCTCCTTTGCTGGCTCTCCTTCTAGAGGATAATCTTCATTTGTTTCCTCCTCTGCTTCTTGTGTAGGAAAAATAAATTTTTCCTCAAACTCCACCTGCTTAGAAGCACCATCATCTTGTTTGGTATCTACATTTGTTACCTTGTTTACCATAGCAGATTCATCGAAGGTAACATCCCTGCTGAATATTACTTTCTTTGTCATAGGACACCATAAGCGGTATCCTTTGACTCCAGAAGTAATCCCCATAAAAATAGCCTTCTTTTCTCTTGGATCCAATTTTGACTCTATCACATGATAATATGCAGTTGAGCCAAACACGTGCAAAAAGTCGTAATCTACGGCAGGCTTTCCATACCATTTTTCAAATGGTGTATTGCCATCAATAGCAGCAGATGGTAAGCGATTAATGAGGTGGCATGCATATGTAATTGCCTCAGCCCAAAATTCTTTGCCCAAGCCAGCATTGGACAATATACGTCGTACCTTCTCCAGCAAGGTCCAGTTCATACATTTTGCTACTCCATTCTGTTGTGGTGTATGTCTGACAGTGAAGTGTCGGACGATGCCATCATTTTCAAAAACCTTATCGAAATGATCATTTTTGTATTCACCTCCATTGTCTGTGCGAATACACTTGATCCTCCTGCCTGTTTGATTCTCCACCATCGTCTTCCATTTGAGAAAAATTCCCAGCACTTCATCTTTGCTCTTCATCGTATACACCCATACTCTTCGGGAAAAATCATCAACAAAGGTTACAAAATAGTGCTTCCCACCCAATGAAGGTGTTTTGGAAGGACCCCAAACATCAGAATGTACATAATCCAAAATGCCTTTAGTATTATGGATTGCTGTACCAAATTTAA